>VYZR01084314.1:11165-27229 GCA_013400675.1 Oxylabes madagascariensis
AGCTCGTGCCTAAATGCAGGGAAAACCAGAAGGAAACCTGCAGGAGTCAGGCATCTCTCAAAGTGCTGTCCTCAATGGGAATTGGGAATTCATGGCTTCTCCCACCCCCATGGTTGCTATGCCTCACACACTACAGGCAAGGTGCTGACTTGCTGGTGTTTTGTTTGCTCATTTATTTATTAATTATTAAGGTATATTTTATTCCTTTTTATTTATTTGATTATTACTTTATTTATTTTTTGTTTTCCTAGGAAATTGTAAACATTAAGGAGGCCTACAAACGTCGTAAGTAGTTTTATCTTTCAAACACCTTCATTTAAATCCTTTCTCACTGGTTGAACTCTCATAGATTTTTTTTCTTCCCAGTGTTTGATAGGGATCTAGAGTCTGATGTTAAAAGTGACACCAGTGGCTCCCTGCGGAAGATATTAGTCATGGTGCTAGAGGTAAGGCTGGGGACTTTCCTCTTATGCAGCTGCCTGGCAGAGATATTTCCTTTTTTCCCTGAGTAATCATAATAAGTGTTGGCTGGTATTTATAATAATGCAGTTATGATATGTAATATAATAATGAGATAATTACAGTAAACAAAAGGCATTCTTCAGTATAAGAGCCTTTCATATCTATGGCTTTTTAATACGTACAAGTTTGTTTATGAAGCTACAGATAATTTTATAAATAGTGATACTTTGAAAATAACGGGATTGTTTTACTGTTATTTATACCATGGTAAAGGCTAGGATAATCATTTGACATCACGGCCCCATTATTCTGAATTTTGCCCCAAACCACTAAATCTTACTTCCATCTCAGCTAAGGACTTTAGAAGTCAGCTACAGAACAACTAAGAAAGAGATTGCTGTTATGTTAGCTTTTCATTCATCAAAAAAGCGTATTTTCCATTAGAACACATTTTATTTTAAACCCCTTTCATGAAATAAAGCAAAAAATCAGTACTTTTATAAAGACACATTATAACTAAGAAAAATAGGAGCACATCAAGAAATGCAACGTGGTGGTCAATCTGATCTGACAGCCCTGGGGAAAAAAAAAGACTGAATAAATAAAAGAAGCTTTAATGACATAACAGTTATATCACTAAATGCATCTCAGTTAAGATTCTCATTCTGGGAAGCATTGATACAGCTCTTTCCAACCTCTTGTATACTTTCAGGAGTGGCAAAAATAAATTTATTCCTTTTTTTTTNACAGCCCTGGGAAATATAAAGACTGAATAAATAAAAGAAGCTTTAATGACATAACAGTTATATCACTAAATGCATCTCAGTTTAGATTCTCATTCTGGGAAGCATTGATACAGCTCTTTCCAACCTCTTGTATACTTTCAGGAGTGGCAAAAATAAATTTATTCCTTTTTTTTTCATTGGTCAGTCCTTCATAATTTCTCCGAGGGATGACAGTGTCGGTGAATGCTCAGCGTACATAGGTTAGTCAGGAAAACATTTCACAGTTGCCAGGGCACATCCAGCACTGTGAAAAACATCATCACTTCACTGCAGGTATTGGGCACCTTCCTGCTCCAGGGGCATCAGCGCTGCGATCTCCTTGGGGCCCCAGCACATAAATCTGGGGGATAAACCCCACACAAAGGGCAGCGATCCCGGGGGTCCCACCGTGCCCATCACCGGGTTGGTGTCAGCAGATGGCAGCAAAACTCCGACCAAAATATCTGTGAGGTCCGCGAGCTGAAACCTCACCAGCCCTCGGTCCGGTGTTTTTCACGGCTGTCTCCTTTTCTGCAGGCAACCCGAGATGAGAACCCACAGGTCATTGCAGAGCTTGCTGAGCAAGATGCCTCCGATCTGTATAAAGTAAGTGCAGTCGTGCAAAAATCCCTTTTTTCCCCGTGCTGCGTAGCAAGGACTGCCTCAGGGGCACTAAACAAACCGAGCACAGGGGCAAAGGCGGTGCAAGGAGAGGAGCAAGAGGGGCACAGGCTCCAGCTCCGGTGGATCAAGGGCTCCGGCTGACCCCGTGTCTCTGCTGTGTATAAACAAGTGCTTCCAAAAAATAACATGTGATTTTGAAGGCAGGAGAAGGCCGCTGGGGAACAGAGGAGCTGGCTTTCAATGTGGTCCTAGCAAAGAGAAGCTATAGCCAGCTGAGAGCTACTTTTCAAGCCTACGAAAAGGTGAGTTTATCTTCTGCAATGTGGGTTGCATAGGCCCTGACATAGGGGTGCAGACCCTACAATGACGTGTACTGATCTGACGAGCCTTTTCCAACCTAAATGATTCTATATAGAGTGGACAATCCTTTATCTGCCATTTTGTAACTTCTTGAATGCTTTAAGAATCTTGGAAAACATATTTATACAACTGTATCCTGAGCATACAGAAACAGGTGATTTACAGGAGAAGCTGTATCTTCTGCCAGTGAAGAACCCATTCCCCTTCATAACCTACACTATATTCAGCCAAATAAATGTCACAATGTCCGTTCCTTCCCAGAGCTGCAAGGCAGTGTACCCTCACTCCTGCAGCAAAGGGACAGGTTCACAAGCTCCTGCCCTGAAGGAAGGATTTGCTTTTCTGGTTTTTTCTTCTCCTAAACAGAGCCTGCCAAGGTGTCTCCTCCTGTTCCTCCCACTTCACATGCTCATATTGGCTGAGGAATTTATCTCCAGCCTTTTCCTCTGCCCACACCAGGCTGATGGCCTGTGCAGGTGCTTTGCTGTGCTTTCCCGTCTCCAAACATAAGGCAAAGTAGGCAGCAGGATCCTGGCTGTTTAGTACTTCTCCCTGTGTCACCCAGCATGCCTGGGCCTGAACCTGACCTGATATGGAGATATCTTGCTTGGAAATTACCTCTGAAAGTCAAAGCAATGGGAGATCCAAGGTCCTTCTCCTAGCAGAAGGTGGAAGCTCAGCAGTGACATTCTCAGGAAAGAATCTCCCTCCAGCCTCGGGCTCACAGTCCTGAACTTCTCTGGGAAGACTCTGAGTTCATCAGAAAACTGTAGCCCTTAGGCACTGAAGATGAAAAAGAGCTCAAGTCAAAGCCATATGTCAGTGTCAGCATAATAAGGAACCAATAGCTACAAAAACGTTTGCAGCTTAATCCAAGTTTTGGGTTGTTGCTGGCAGGAGAACAAACCCAGTCACAAACTGATACTCTCTCCCTTGGAGTGGCCCAGACCCTGGAGGTTCAGTTAAATGCTCCAACAGCCAAGCTACCTTGGCTTTTTGATTCCTAAAGCCAAGAAGATCGGGTTGCCCAGACCAACCCACCACATCCTGTCTGGCCGCACTCAAAGTAGAAGCAGGCCAAGATTAGAGCCTAAATCTTGCAAACATGCCCTTCTTTTCAGCTGGAGAGATACATAGGGCAAAATCTGAACCAGGTTGGTGGTTTACAGAACTTAAGTCCTAAAGACTCACGTGATGCCCTTGCTGCCTTGTACACACAGTCTCCCAGTTCTGACCTAAAAGTCAGAGTCTTGAATCATGCAGGGACATCCTGATACGCAAAGCAGAACAAAGCAAAAGACTTTGAGGTTCCTGAAGTTCACAAAAGTCAGCATAAACTCTGTTTTGAAGAGACAGTCTGCTTCTCCAATTCCCTACAGAATGATACAAAAACTTTGGGACAACCGCGGTGCTTGTAAACTTTGCCTGGGAAGCCAAAGACAATAAGTAACAGAACTTCACAGAGTTGGTAAAGCTCCAAAAATTATCTTATTTATGTGGGAGCCATCCAGAGCCTTTGATAGAGGGGCTAGAGAAAGCTCGAACAGTTTCTGCTGACCAGGGGTCACTCAAGAAGAAGCCGCAGCTTCTTTGTCCTGGAAGCTGTCAGATACCTGGGGCTGCATGATGTAGATTATCCATCATTGGGCCTTACCTGGCTGCATAGACCTTCTCTTAGTGCCAGTGGATCCATGAGCACTCACACCAGAGGAGAACTTCATTTGCCCTCAAATTACTCCTTTGGAAAGGCTCTAAAGGATCTGGATTGACTTTTTGCCATTGGATCCCGAATCTAATGCTGGTTTGGACAGTGGGAAGATGTACAGACAGAAGCTCTTATGGCTTCTTTTTGTTCTCATAGGTGTGTGGGAAAGACATAGAAGAATCCATTAAAAGTGAAACATCTGGCGATCTGGAGAAGGCTTATCTGACTCTAGGTAAAAAGCAATAGTTTCAAGACCTTTCTTTTCTAGTTCTTGCCATCACCTCACGTTGGTTGTTGGGGGTCTGTGTACATCCTGGCAACAGCCGTTGAGTTACCCCTAAACTGAGCTAACACATCTGCTGGGAAAAAAAGAGACAGTTTTCAGTAGTGATTATGACTCCTTGGTTTTAAAAATTAAACTTGCCAGACACAGCTCCTTTCCACACAGCTGAATTATTTGCCCTCTAACACAGGGTAACCACCTCCAAGCTGCCCCTGGGACCATGGCTGGTGATAGCTTCCAGCAGATGCTTGGGCACCATGAGAAGTGTGTTAGCCAGCCACCACAAAAATGTACAGCGTCCTTGACAGCAATTTAGCACTAGGGTTGGCTTTGACCAGTATTTAAACCTGTGCCCTGTCTCCAGTTAGCTCAGTATTATTGCTGTTACCCATCTGGATCTAGGGTCCCCCAGATCTTTTCTCCTGTGATCTGCAGAGTGAGCAGCTACCCAAGAATAGATGGGCAAGAGGAAACCCATAGGGGCAAATGCTCATTTTCATTTATGTCATTTTCACTGTGGAATGGCAGAGTAGTCAGTGCTGGTAATCTCTTGTGGAAAAATTGACATCCCCATTCAGACTCCAAGATTTCTCCTTGCATACTGGTAGGGGATCAGTCTCAGAATAAAAGCCCTGCCAGCTCACAAGTCTAAGCATAAACACAAGAGTTTCCTTTTCTTTCTTATTTATTTAATTCTGCTTGAAGTTGTATCACAAACTGCAAATGTACAAATATAATGAGGCCTCTTACTGTTTCCTTTAGTCAGCTGTGCCAAAGACTGCCCAGGTTACTTCGCCACACTTTTGCACAAGTCGATGAAAGGAGCTGGGACTGATGAAGAGACCTTGATTCGCATCCTTGTGACCAGGGCTGAGGTAGGGTACCCTGTGTCCTGTAATGCCTCACATCAGCCCTGGGAGAAATACAAATGTAGAGGGTATGGAGTGAGTCCTGATAGATCATGTGCTCAGCAAACCCTTTCCAGCCCCGTGACATCAATGGTCACACTCTGCTTCTGTACCCAGGCACCTCTAATTTTGATATTGCATCTATTTCTGTTTTCAAAGGAACTAAACCAGGAAGCATGTAGGCAATTTCCAGTGGAGTCAACTGTACCTGGTTAAAACCAACTCATGGGGAGGTCTGGCCCCAGTAGGATGTGTAAAAGTAATTCCCAGTTAATTAATGATAAAGCAGCAGTTTCCAGTTTGAGAACTGCTTATAAACATATGTTGCCAATTTTCTCTGATTCCAGCTGGGAAAAACAGATGGGGAGGAGGGAAGAAAAATAAAAAGCAAAAGGAGTTAACTGTCATTTTAAGAAGCACAAAACTTCATTAGACATTTGAGATATTTAAGCACAATCTTTAAGTATTCCTTCTAAGCTGTAGGTTGCAAACCCAGGGCTGTTTCAATCGACACAGAGGAGGAGCCTTTCCCAGGCATGAAGAAAGCATATTTCTCAATGATCCACAGTGAGAAAAATTAGGCTCCAGAGTATTCTCTCTCTTAAGACACAGTCCAGTCATTATAAGATTTAAAACCCACAGTGATAAAGATCAGACCTGTGCTGTAGGTGCCTTTTTACAGGAAAGCTCAAGACAAGGAGTTTGTTTCTCCCCCCAGTAACCAGAAAATTACTTCTATGGGAGAACAAAACTTTTAGCCATACTCCTGGGACGTGCCTCTTTCCCTGTTTGCCACCAAGGGATGGCCTCAGGAGTTCACAGCGACCTGTGTGAGTTTTTCCAGTACCAAGGCTGTGCTGGTACAGCACCACTGGGCAGAGATTCTCCCAGCCACCTGGCATAGCTTTCCATGCAGGCCCTCTTCACAATTAGCATCCCCTCACCATCATCTGACCTGGGCTTACCTCGAATTCAAATGTTAGGCTGAAAGTCCTCCAAGATTTTTAGACCTCCTGCGTTCTCCTCTCCTACTCCCACTGGATGTGGTGGGCCTTGAATCAGACCCCAGGGGTGCTGGCAGGAGCAGGGCATGTTACCCAAAGCATTCACCACTCTTCTAAAGAGGCTCTTGGTGTCTCCTCAGAGCGACCTGCCCGCAATAAAGGAGAAGTTCCAGCAAATGTACAAGAAACCGTTAGCTGAAGCTGTCCGATCTGACACCTCTGGGGACTTCAGAAAGTTGCTGCTGGCAATTTTGCACTAAAAGCCCATCAAGAATGAAGAGGCATGCTGAGCAGCCATCTCTTGATTAGTTTCCAAAAAAGCATCCAAAAAATGTGGCATTAGCACAAAGAAAAAAATCCAATTTATTTTCTTTCCAGCTGGGAAATATGTTGCCAAGTAATGTTGGATGGGAGGTTTATGTTATGGCTATCTTGCCAAATGTCCTTAAGCAATAAAGACATGTTGAAAAAACTAGATATAAATTGACCTCTTTGTGTTTGCATATGGGGAGGAATCTTCTGCCAGTGTTTCTTCTGGGTAGATTTTCTGTCTTTCTCTCATTCTGAAGATTATCCCTGCTCTTTCCTAAATTCAATGACTGTCATGTCATGTCATGCTGTTACAGTCCTGCCAAGAGAAAATGGATAGTAATTTCTTCTCAGCTCATTATCACAGCTCTTTAAACAACCTGAGGGCTGTGAATTAATGATTTAAGTCAGGCCCTGATTAAAATCCTGCTGTTAACAGGGAAAGCCAGAGTGATTTCCCTATCTGTGAGTTGCCCTCTCAGCAGTCACCTCCTAAATTATCCCATGAAGGAGATAAGGACTTGCAGTCCCCACGAGCAGCACCTCCTGGGATATGGTGCAGGACCATTACAGGGGAAGAGGAGGGTCTTTTGTGAGGCAGATGTCAGGCAGGAAATGCTGTTCCCAAAGAGGAAGACATGGGCCTCAGGACAGCTGCATGGTCTTCATCCTGGGATATTTCTCAGATCTGACTGAATAAAACTCTGAGCAACCTGGTCTGATCTCGTGGCTCATCCTGCTTTGAGCAGGAGCTTGAATTAGAGACCACTGGAGGTCCCTTCCTCCCTGAATTACCTAAGATCTTATAATCATATGAGAGAAAGTGTAGATGAAAAATAATATAACAGAAGCCGGCGACTAGGGTTCATGAGTGTTTCTCTTTGTCTGGCCCCTTCTGCCTCTTAAGTGCACCACCACTCTGCATGATGAAGGGTCTTTCAGGCCCTCTGAGATATGTTGACTGATAGCATCATATTCCCATTGAAAACAGCATTTCTGAAGCACTGGAACTGTTTCTCCCCTCTTGGATCAATGTCACAGCAGTAGCACCTGGCCATCTAGCTATAAGATGGGGCAGTATAAATGAGAGATGGGAAAGATGTGTGGCTTTTAAGAACAATGATTGGTGTCTCACACAGGTGTAATAAGATGTTACGGCATTTTAAAGGCCTAATCCTTCTTTGGGAACATTTCTAGCTACCTAAAAATATCAGGGGCAGATCCTGAATACATGAATGCTTTTATCACAGGCATTTTAATGTTCAGACCCAACAGGAACAGAGCAATGTAGGATCTAACTATCTTCTTGTTGCTGTTGCCATGGGTCTGTTGTAACCAGAGACTATAGAAAGGATAGATGAAGAATCTACTTTGGTGTCCAGTGATAGGGTGATATTTTATCCTCCAGCACACTGTATGCTCAGACCAAGATAAGCTGGCAGGTACCCATTCTCCAATGATGTAGTTTCAAGAAAAAGCCAGCGGGTGTCTGAAATACACATGAAGTAGCTGATTTAGGCAAAGGATTTGTTTTAAAATATTTCAACAAAAGTGCCCAAGGCTGTATGAGTGGTTTCTGTGAAACCTCTCGAAGCTCAGCACTCTTTAAACCAGCTACATCCTTATTTAATATGAGGCACATAACTTTGGCAGCCAAATTTATTTTTGCCTGAAGACTGTTTTAATTAATGCTAGTAGGTCATTCTGACTAAAGAAGAGTGCAATTGCTTTCATCTTAATCTTTCACTCTTTAATTAGAGATTGGCCTGAAACCAAGCCAGGAGCCCACACATCTTCACACCCACGTATACTGGGCCAAAGTCATTATTGAATTACATGCTATATCTCCCTATCTGTACACCATGCAAACAGTGACTCTTGGGAAGTTGCTCTGTGACTCCAATGCTGTAAAACTTGTCCCCGTGCCTCCATAAGTGTAGGCCAGGGGTTCATGACCAGCATCTATAGATGTAGCCTGTTGCCCTTGCCTACAAAATCAGAACATAGCCCAGATTCTTAAAATAAGCCTTAGTTAAGCATTAAGTGTCATACCAATGTGAATGGCACACCTTGTGCCATTGTGACAACAGCACTCAGGGAAATCATGTTTGCTGAGCAGCTAGATAGAAAAGTAATAACATAGTAGTTGCAGAGGAATGAGAGAGAAGGACCATAAGGATATCTGGACTTAAAAGAATAGGAAGAAGATCAGATGGCTGGCAAGTAGCAGCAGCAGAAGAAAGTTAGCAGATTTTTCTGTGGGCAAGAGACATCATTCACAAATTGCAACAATAGAAATTCCTACTCGACATACAGAAGCAGGTTGTCCAGAGAGGCTGTGAAATCTGCATCCTGCAAGATTTTAAAAGTTCATCTGTAGAAGGCCCTGAGCAAGCTAATGTTTTCACAGGTGTCACACCAACCAGCCACCACTGCTGCATGGGGCATCTTCCCATCCTCTCCATGGCATCTGATTAATTATGATCTCTGTAACTGTCTCTTTATACAAAGAAGAATGTTAATCCTGGGGTTTGTTCCCTCTCCCAGTTTTATTAAGACCATAATAAGGAATATTTTTTCTTGTCCCCTGTCAATTTAGACTGAAAATTTGGGTAAAGGGATGATCTGTCTCTTGATTACTGTGGGGGCTGGTGGTCGTTGAGACAGAGCACATAACACAATGAGCTCAGTGAAATCTCTCTCTTGAGCAGTCCTTTTTCTTTATCCATATTTGTTCATTTTCACCTGACTTTTAATAGGATCAGTATATGGGTTTTAGAAGTTGTCTGACATCACCAATCTCTGTGCACCTGTCTGATGGGTGGTCAGATTACAGCTTTTTTTCTGCTCTGTTGCTTAGTGCATGACATTTCATCATCCCATTGCATTAAAACATAAGAAGAGCCGCTCTGGGTCAGATCAAAGGTTCAATCACCATAATTCCAAAACTGAACGATGCAAAACACTTAAGGAGAAAGAGCAGAAGGAGCAGGGTGAGTATCTAAGCATTACAACATATTCATTCTTTGCTAGATACTTCTATTTTCTAGAAATTGGCCATGGATGGAGTTTGTACAGCAGCAATTAGAGATGGTCACAGTTTTTAATAGCCCCCAATGGCTCCAGCCCATCAAGGGCTATGGGGCACCTGCAGCCTCACATCTCACGGTGCTGCTGGGTCACATACCCTGTGAATGAGCCCACTTTCCCATTTGTGTTCAGACAAGAGCATTATCTGTGCAAGATCTCACTCCCACGGTAATGCACTAATTTTGTCTTCCCAAAAGAAAGACCACTCAGGTCTGGTTCAGTCAATAGCATACCTCCCCAGAAAACTTGCCCCAAGAACTCATTTAGAAATTGATTTTATCTGACAGTTTAGACTGTCCCACAGCAGAAACAGCTCTACCCTCTCAGCAGGGCTCATGCCTCCCCTCCCCAACCCCCCCTAGAGTGGGGGCCATACAGGAAATATTGTCTTTGGCATGCAACGTGATTTCTAGTCTATTTATAAAGAAAATCCTCACTAAGCAGTGCTGATGTGCCCACTTGGTTGTGGATGTGTCTGAAGCCATAATCTCTGGGAAAAATATGAAGAGAGTGTAAGGCAGGGAGCAGGAGCTCCATTGCCCAGAAGCCCTGGCCTTAAATTGGCAGGGACCTGTGTGGGGACTCAGCAAGGAGCAACACCACCCTCCCCAAAGCCATAAGCTATTTAAACAGCACACTCTGTACTCTGGGCTAGCAGGAATTTGCGTAACTGTGCAAAGCCATTGAGCCTGGGATCTTCTAAATAAATGCCACATTTATCAGTATCTGAAGCACAAGAACATCCCACCTAGCTTTCCCCAACCCCATAAACCAGTGTAATTAATGAAGTCAGATAGCATCATTTTTTTTTTCTTTAAGAGTTAAAAGAATAATCCACAGCCACTGCCAGGAAGAGGCAGAACTAAACAGGCAACATGGAGTTAGAGCCAGAAGAGAGATATAAAGTTAATCAATCATCAGAATGGACTGCAACAAGAGCATATATATACAGAGCAAGAAAGAAAGCGAGAGGGCGTTTTGTTTGGGTAGCTAATGTTCCCTGGACAAGGAGAGAGAAAAATTCTCCTTTGAGTTTTTAATGCCACTCTAAATATTTATAGCAAGATCATGTCCAGCGGGTGAGGCATCGGCGGCAGGCAGTAGGGAGGGAGGGTTCGTTTTCCCCAGCACCCCAACATCATTCTTGGGTCATTTCTTTATTTGAGAAGAGGGAATATGCTGTAGATTGCCATGTTTACCCTCAGAGTGACTCATCTGCTAGAGTCAAGTCCAGTGGCTCCTGCTCTTCCCCTCCCTCACCTCACCTCATACACGCGTGTGCACACACATGCAGATTGTGTGGGCAGCCTCCAAAAAGCTACGCCAGCCGGACTCCACCCTGTCTTTAACACGGGTCTGGGCCTTCAGGGTTTAGACTGGCCTTCAGGCATTTCACCACATCCTCAGGCTGCACTGAAAAGCCTCTCGGAAAGGCCATGTACAGCACGCCCATGATGCAAAGCTGACATTTTTAGAGGAACAGGCTGCCCACATCCCTGTGATCTGCTGTACCGTGGACACAGGGGCAGGAATGTTTGGAGGACTGCAAACACCAGCATGGCACGGGAGTTGACGTGAGGGCACTGCGGCTCCCAACGATTTTTGCTCGTCTGCCTCGCTGTGACTAAATGCAGACATGACTCACCCGCGAGTTTTGGCTTTGAAAATATGAGAAGGACTTTCGCTTTAACCTCGTGTTTCCCTGACGTAGTGATGCTTAGAAACTATATTTTGGATTCAACCCCACCCTAGAACAAAGGGAGAAATCTCAGCAGAGATGAGGAGCCCAATCCAGTTACCCAGGCAAGGGCAGCCAATTCTATTTCTCTTGAAACACCCAGAAACTTGGTGTAGAGCTGGGACACATCACACTTGACCTGCTGAAGACCCCGACAGGGCACTAGCTGGGGTTCTGGAGGTTCCTCCCCTGGCACAAGGCATTTGAATGATCCCAGCCCTGAGGATGGATTTAGGCTCATCATCACAGATGCCTACCATGGGAGGGTTAAATATGGGCACCTACATATGACTGAGGCAGCTGAGCACCTGTGGACACCCAGCAGTGCCTGCAGGACTGTTCACCTGCCCAAATACAGGTTGCACATACTGGTGACCTGAATTACTTGGCAGACTCAGTTGCATTGACTAGACCTCACTGCCTGCAAAAGGAGCTTAGACACTTTGTTCATGTGCAGCCCTCTGCAGTCAGGGACCCCATCAAGGTGTGTGCCCTGGGGAACTCTGTGCCACCCTGGGAATTGCCACCCTGGAATCTTGGTTTCCAGCTTGCTACTCACTGCAGCAACCTGCTCCAGTCCTCCCACCTCTAACACTGAGCTTCCTCAAGCCGTCCGATTGAGAAGTACTTTGCTAGGGGTTTCAGACTCGAGGTCCTTAGACAAAAGGCCACAACCTGGTGTTTTCTATATGAAATATCAAGCAGAATCATAAGGATAAACTGCTCCAAGAGTGAGCTTCACTTTCTGCTTGGTAGTTGGGCTTTCCCTGCCCACCTCGGAGCAGTGCTGGATGCAGGAGTCCCAGTGCATCAGCATCTCCCACCACACTGCAACAGGCTGACGCTCCCCAGATCTCTCCATAAGGTGGAGACACGGTCCACCCCACCGGAGTCCCTCGAAGCCCTTCTCTCTCCATGAAGCGGCGGTGACAGCGTACTGCGAGGCATTGCAGACTGTTTACAGGCTTCTAGAGTTCCCAGGCACTTTAGGACAGCGTCCTGCCACTGTTTCCAAACGGACAGCCAGGACTTTTATAAGTGAACTTTCCTCTCCGTGTCTATTTATTATACGTAAACATTCGCCAGAAAAACACCACCGGGGGCACGCTCAGAGCCAGCCGGGTCGTTGCAGAAGGCGGCGGCGGCGTCACATGCGCGGGGAGCGCGGAGCCCGTGTGCGCCTATTCTTAGCGCTGGAATGTACACAATGCCCGCCGCTCCTGCGCTGCGCCCGGCAGCGGCAAAACCGACCGCGCCGCTAACACCGCCAGAAAACACCCTCTGTGAATCACCTCCCCGCTGAAAGAAACCTCCCGTGGGTTCATAGGGTTTGTTTTTTTTTTGTCCAGGCTCTAGCTGTGGGAAAACTCAGCAGAGAATAAGCGGCAGAGAGTAAGTGCATGCAGTGAAGGACAGCAGAAGGTAAACGTTTCTACCCTTCGGTTCCACTGCAGATTGAGCAGTTAAGCCATGACCGTAGATACTCATCATATTGTTCTGCCTGGCACTTAATTTAGTCATTGTGTGTCTGATTAACATAAAAAAAACCACAGCTAAGCAGAGTTAATAAATAACTTTTAACGCAGATTCCCAGTCTCTAGGGTTCCGTTCGCCCCGCTGCAGAGTTCAGCTCTGCCAGATTTGCATTCTTTGGGAGTGACTAACTCTGGAGGAAAGAGGCACAAGCTACTAAACTGCTAATACTTTAAAATAGTGAATAAATGTCTAAGTGCATTTATTCAACATGATGGAAATGGACAAACCAATTGCTTCAGCCCTCCAGCTTTAATCCAAAATCAGTGAGATAACTTCAGTGCTTTTGCTTCTTGCCAACGACACAGGCAGTGCTGACCTCAGAGTTGCAACCTATCTGATAACTTTGAAAGTTTTAAAGGGTCTTAGTGACCTTTTGCCTTCTTTATTATTTTCCCACTGTGCTTAAACCATGTTCCATTTTTATGTGTAATAGTGAACGGATATTTACAGCAACATCAAAGTCCTGATTTGTTCCCTTGGAGCTGGATATTTCAATAAAAGCTGCTAAGAATTTGGGGGTTTTTTCCTGCCAAGTCCAGAATTCACCTCTCTTGCATTTTGCTATGGAAGAAGGATCCACTGAAGAGTTTCTCTTCAAAGACCAGGACTTCTCCTCTGAACTGCTGAGGCAGCTGAATGCTCTGCGGCAGAGCAGGATGCTGACTGATGTCACCCTCTGTTCTGGGGGCTTTGAAATCCCCTGCCACCGAAATGTGCTGGCTTCCAGCAGTCCATACTTCAAGGCAATGTTCTGTAACAACTTCAGGGAGAGTCACCAGCCTAAAGTCATTCTGAAGGGCATCGACGCTGATATTTTGGATCAGATTATCCTTTATGTTTACACTGGGGAGATTCTAATATCCACTGAGAATGTCTTGTGCCTCTTGGAGACTGCATCCATGCTGCAGTACACAAAGCTGTTTGAGGCCTGCTCTACCTACCTCCAAGACAAGCTGACTCCTGACAACTGTCTGAGCATGATCAGACTGGCGAAAGTCTTGAACTGCCAAAGCCTGAACAAGAAAGCCAAGGCTATGGCTTTGAAATGTTTTCCTCTGGTGGCCTCTTCTGAGGACCTGAAGGACCTCTGTCCCATGGAGCTCATCGATTACCTTGGGGATGATGAGCTCTGTGGGGAGGAAGAGCAGGTCTTTGAGGCACTGATGGTCTGGATCCGGCATGACCTCCAGGCACGACAAGGCTACATCCAAGAGTTGTTCAAGAAGGTCCGACTTCAGTACGTCCATCCAACTTTCCTCTTCCATTTCATTGCTAATGACTCACTTGTTCAGTCCTCACCCACCTGCAGGAGCATCCTGGAGTCAGCCCGGAGACACATGTTTTCCTTGTACAGCACCAACACACCTGACATCAAACCCATGATGCACGTTCCTCGCAGGTACTCCAACCAAGAGTTCCTCATCATCATTGGTGGCAGGAAGGACAGCCAGCAGACAACGAGGGATGTCCTGCTGTACGATGACAAGACAAACCAATGGCTGAGCCTGGCCAAACTTCCCATGCGCCTGTACAAAGCCTCTGCAGTGAGTTTACACAGCAATATTTTTGTGCTCGGAGGGATGCCTGTTAGCAATAAGAAAAGTCTGGTCAGTGGTAATATTTACATTTACTCCCTCAAACTCAATCAGTGGAGGTTGACTGAGCACATGCTAGTTCCACGTTACTCCCACAGAAGCCTGGCATATAAAAATTATATTTTATCATTCGGTGGAATTGGTGAAAACCAGGAAATCCTGAATTCTGTGGAAAGATACGATAGTGTCTACAACACCTGTGAGAGCATGGCAAACATGCCTGTTGCCGTCCTTCACCCTGCTGTTGCTGCCAAAGATCAGAGGGTTTACCTCTTTGGGGGAGAAGATATAATGCAAAACCCTGTTCGGCTTATCCAGGTAATGGTCAGTCCTGTTGTCGTAGGCAATTTCTTCTGAGGTTATTCAGCAGTCCGTTACCTTCATGAGGAAATCAAACCACTCAAAAGACTTCATTGTGCGTTGCAGCAAGAGGCAGGATGAGTTGATCCATGGCCTCAAGGAGCATTGCAGCTCTTCCATTTCCCCTTCTGAGTGTTTCTCAGGCAGCAGCCCCGAGGCGCTGCTTTGGGTGTCAGCCAGCTGTGCCACTGGTGGGCACGAGGGCCAGGGCTGCCGCAGGTGATGCCACGGCAGGCAGCAGCAGCTCCCCCTGCCTGGCTTTCATGGCTGTGGCCAATCTCACCAAAATCAGTGCTTTCCACCTGGCACTGAGCTGGGGTCTCAGCCGCGCACCTGCTCGCTCGCAGCAAACGCAGACACTCACGATCGTTAGAGCGATTAGATACTCACTCATCAAAGGGCCAGAACTTAAACTGACAGTCATGTTGGATAAACAGTTGTGTTAAAAATGTGGCTTCTGCCACATGTTGCTGGCTCTCTGCCTGCTTTCAGCCGTTACATTCTGAGGAAAAAATTTTTTTAAAAATTTTTTTAAAATTTTTTCTTATCTGATTTGATGCTTTAGCAACATTGTAATGTTTCTTTTCCCATGGGTGTTTTTCACTGTTCACCTTCTTTAACTAAGACGGATCATTAAGCTGAGATGGCAACCAGGACGTGAGCAATGCTTTATAATGGTACTTCATTATCAGGGGGAAGGAAATGTATTTATCAGTTAGTGGGGATATTTGCTATATTAAGAGGCAGATAACATGACATAAAAGTTTGTGTCACCCAGATGCAGATGATTGAATGATCATCATCTGGCAACAGCTCTTTTTCTCACATAAATTGATGACTTAAATACCACTCTAAGTCCTTTTGCCAGTCTGAGTGCATACCAGTCACCAGCACAAATATAGCAGCTGGGCAAACATGGTGGCTGCCAGCAGATCTTGGTGAAGCTGAGGTTTGTTTGCCCAGGAAATTGCTAAGGCTAATAAGGAATACACAGAATAACTGGAAAATTAAATGAATCAGCTTGCCCTTTGGGAGAACTAGTTACGGTGATTTAACGGCCCTGCAAGAAGCCTTCATATGGCAGATACACTGCTTTAGTGCTTGTGTTAGCATCTCCTGAGCAGACAATCTTGAGGATCCAGAATGCTTTCCAAGGGGACATATTAGGAAAAAAAAATGGATACATTCTCAGATTTCCAGCAGTTTGAGCCAGAGGATTGTATTTATTAGGGCAAAATAAAGCCCAGAGGTTCCTCTGTAATTACAGATGCCAGTTAAAATGAAACATAAACAGCTGTGTGAATATCTTCTTCTTTTTTTTTTTTT
>VYZR01084314.1:32371-57250 GCA_013400675.1 Oxylabes madagascariensis
CATGGAAGCCATGAAAAAGAGGGTTTTAAAAAATATTTCTTCTTACAACTTCCAGAAGGGTTGAGCACCTGCCACATTTTTTCAAATCAGGGAGTGCTCTAAAAGTTCATCACCTCCAAGGCCTTGTTCTCAGGTGCCGTGACACAGTCACTAGATCATGGAAACCATAGGACCACATGGCTGAATCCAGTCTGTTCCATGGGACAGTGAGTTACCCAGTCCGTCATGATACTTGTCCAAAACACTGAAAATCTGCCACAAGATGCTCTGATCCCTCCCCAGGTAACATACTTGAGGTATGTGGTATGGCTTCAGACCTTTTAATACTGTCTTCTTTGCTGTACCTTCTGCCACAGAGATAAAGGACAATTGATTACCCTTTTAGATGCCTTATATTTTTTACATCTTTAGAGTTTATTAGGATGTTTCAAAGTCTTGTAGACTAAACAAACCCAACCCTTTCAATCTTTCCTCATAAGTCATGTTTTCTAGACCTCTGACCATTTTTGTTGCTCTCCTCTGGACAATTTTCAGTTTGTCTGTTGGTGGTTTTTTTTATTTATTTAAGTGTAGGGCCATGGCTCAGCCTTTCAGTGCCGAGAAGAGCAATAAACCCTTTCTGCATCTCACCTACAACATTCCTGGTCTCAGAGCCCAGAAGGATTTTGCTTTTCACAGCAGCAGCACAATACTGACTGGGGTTCAGCTGTTGCCGCAGTTAAGGAATGTTTGCAAGTTTGGGCAAGGTCACATGGAAAGACTGCAGGACATCCAGAATCTCCCAGGGTTATTCCCTAACTCCATCTTTGCCTTGGCTCATCAGGATCCCAAGCCAGAACCCGTTGAAAACAATGTCTCTCCATGGCTTCAACAAGGGGCTTTGGACATGGCCCTAATTACTGTGTTCTCAGCTGGGTTCATCACTAATTCTATTAATTTTAACAGCAAATGTTTAATGTAGAGTTTTTGGGGGGATTTTGTTTGTTTGTTTCGGTTTTTTCTTTTTTTTAATACTAGGGGAAAAGTTTCAGGCAAAAAAAGAAAAGGAAGGGAGGAGATTGCATTTTCTTTCCAACTTTCTTCCCCTTGCCTTGCTGCAAAACCAGAGCTGAGTCCTGCTGCACAGGCAGCCTGTGGCAGAAACTTTGCTTTGATCTCAGCAAAGAGTCGTAGGTTAAGCCTGTGTTTTTTCACTGTAACTGTTTATCAAACAATGCAGTCCTTTCCAAGGGCAGCCTTTTTCTTCTGCAATAATATGTTTATAATTATAATGCATTTCCTGCTTCTTTTTGATTAAATACACCTGACAAAGTAGGAAAGATGTCAATGCATAAATAAACGGGCACACCAAGTTCATTGCTTTGTCAGTCCTCTTTTTCCAAATGCCAAGGAGTTCATTGTAAGGTGAATCCTCTAGCTGAGAAGGAAACAATTGGGTAGAGCATATATGAATAGCGTACAGGGTAATTTATCCCTGGCATTGTTCCCTAGCCTGACCTGAGAACCATTAATAATTGACAGCAGCAAAAACAATCCCTTTTTAAAAATATAAACATCCATACTTTTTTCCAGCTGCTTGAAAGCTCCCCTGCAGAAGTTGAAGTCATATTCTCCATGGCACAATGAGCCACCAATGAATTCCTCAGTGCAAGGTTGCACCTGCAAAGGAGCTGAAATCTGCCAATTAGTGGACTGGTAATAATGTTTTCAGTGGCTAAATCCAATGAGTTTTCCCACAGTCCAAATGAAGCAGAGTTCTTACGGGCAAACCGATGTCTCAGGCTGCTGGTGCCACCAATGTGCACAGGGCTCCTCAGGGTTTGTGTTGGAGCCCTGAGAGATTGATCTGGCCTCTTCTGTTTATTGATGTTTCCAAAATAGTAGCAGAGTAGTGAGGAGCCCAACTGCTCTGTCACTCGGCAAGTCACCCACTGGCTCCAGCTGCTGCCTGTCACTTCTCTCCCCAGAGCTCTTTGTTTGCCTGCACTTCTTTCATGTTGCAAGAACCCTTTCCCAGAAAAGCAAGCAGCAGCACATCTCGAGCAGCCCTGGGCCGATAGGCACATGTCTCGTGGCTGCTTTAAACACAAGGCATTCCCACAGCTGTTGGAGACTTTTGCCTTAAGAGTCAGGTGTGAGCCATGAGGTAAAATGCTGCTGGAGGTGGGAAAAGGTGGGAGAATCTGGTCCACTTCTTCATCTGATCAGGAAGATGCTTGTAACCATCCTCCTATATCTAATCTTCCCATGTCTAGTTCCCTGAAGTTTGTTTCTTGACCAAGCTGTGCCTTCTGATGAATAAGTCATGTTCCACCACCCCTCCGTAAAGCAAGCAAGCCGGGACAAGGACCAAAGGCACGTCTGTTTCCTCAGATCCCCCAGTGCCACATTTGTAACGACATCTCCTGAGTTTTGCCCTGGTCTTGGCACATTGTTCTCTGCTCTTGGATACCTTCCTAGGCTCTGCAGTTGCCCTGAACCAACCTTTGGATGTGGCAATGACCACCCAGAGCACCAGGAAGTGGCACCAAGGACCCTCAAGTCCAATTTTTAAACTGATGGGATGCTTCTGGTCTGGAAAATCAGCCCAAATCAATCTAAGCCTTAGAGCAGAACCCTGGCCCCTCTCTGTAAGACCTGGGGGACTGTACGGGAATGTGTTCAGCCCCGAGGAGCAGAGAACAAACTTAATGGAGAGTGCTGCAATGTGAAACTTGGCTACAAAACTTCAGTGCTGGGAAAGGGCAATGTTTTATCCAGATCAGCAGCAAGCCCTGGAATTAATAGGCTTGATTAAACTATTTTGATGTGCATGGTATGTGGAGATAAGGGCCCAATTCCCTAGGGTTTCCAGTGAAAATTAGATGTTAACGTAACAGTACGTGACATTCCCTGACAGGAGTAAGGAACACTGCTGAAAGATAAGAGACAAGTACAGACCAAGGGGCAAAAGAGGCACTTCTTCAGAGAGCAAAGTTACCACGAACTTGCTGGATCTGTTTCAATGCTGAAATGACGTGGACCCTGGCACCAGGCAGATCAAAAGCAAGGGAACTATGCCTGCTTTGTGTTGTTATGACACATATATTTCCCTGAAAATGACATTAAAATGTACCAGAGGCTCAAACATTGTTCTGTTTATCTATTCCCTGGGTAGGATCTTAGAGACAGCCTGAGCACTGCAGAATATGGCCTCTGTGAAGTAAACTTGGCCTCTGGCAGGAGGACCATCAGCAAATGTGAAACGGGAAGCCAGCGCGTCAGGGCATACATGACTATGGCCCACAGCCGCCTGTCAGGGCTGCGTCCCTTGGAGACACACAAAGGGATGAGCCATGGGAGGACATTCCCCTGCCATGCACTGAGGCTTGCCAGAGAGGAAGCAGATGGCAGAGAATGATTCCTCCCCATCGTATTGACCCTGGGTTCATCCTGTGCGGAAACGTGGAAAGGCTCCTCATCGCCCAGGCTGTGTCAACAGTGCCTCAGTGCACTTCAGGCCATGTTTCAGCCTTGGCACTCCCTTGCAGTGGAACTTGCAGCTGAATTACCCATTAATTCACGGTGTGGACTAACCCACGTGTGCACGTAGAGCCATGGCATCCAACGGAGAAGACTCCCAGCAACTTAACTGAGTGCCAGCTCAAACCTTGACCAAGGAGGAAAGCAAAGAGATCCTATGGATCTTCCTCAAGATGCTGTGATATTTAATGGCTAATTCAGACCTTTTTAAATGAAGGAAGTCTTTGGGCTTGGTAGGTTCTGACTGAAGGCTTCTGGCTGAGACATCCTGTTTAGAGCCGACAAGAGTTGTCTGCTCATAATAACTTGGAACAAATGTCAGTAAATAGAGCCTGTTTCTTTTTCCAGGGGGCTCTGGAATTTTTTTTCAGGAGAAAAGTAGCAACACACAATGAAAGAAGGGTTGCAGGCAAACTGAACTACAAATGGCAGGGAAGCCAAAAGCATGTTTGCCCTTCCAACCTTGAACATATGTTTTTTATGGCATGAAATGTGACATGCACAGTTGATCACGGATATCAAGCTGAGAGTCTGTTATTTGTGATGGCAACGTAAAATACACAGGCACTCACTCCAAAGAGCTTATGAGAAACTGGGAGCTGAGGACACAGATGGCCCTCAGAGCACCATCAGCTGGACTTTCAAAGCATCCAGCTGATTCATTAGGCAAGAGTAACATCTTATGCCATNGACTTTCTGGAAACTTGGGCAAAACCGGCTGCACCAAGCTTTTTATCCCCAGGTGCTTCATAGCTGGAAAAGAACCATTACCTTTCACCTGGGAGAAGAGTTTTTTCCCTGAATTTCCATGTCAAGATTTTTCCCTTCCCCGGGATAGGTAGCAGAATGGTTGGGACAACTCTAGGAACGGGCACACACCTGAGAAATTAGATCCCTTCTGCTTTTAAAAACAAGTGATTTTTAGAGTAAGGACAGAACATTCAGACAGCTCAGGGAACTCTGATTTCCAGGAACAAGCCATAAAAGCCATTTAGATTGTCTGAAAATACTTTGACATTTCCCTTTGATATTTCCAAAGGAGTTTCAATGGTAGAGTAATAGGTAGTGCAGACCAGTCTTCCTAGCACTGCCACTGGTGAAGGGAAATGCAGCTGGGGAAATGATTACATGGATCAATAGGATTTTGCCTATATCATAATTGTTTGACTCAAGAACGTATTTTTCCTCTACTGATTTGTGGCTGGACTACTGCAAATACATGGATTTTCATGTAAGTACAACATACTGATTTGTGGCTGCAGTATTTTGCACTATGATCAGGAGAAAATCCCTGCCCAGGTTTTAGTAGAAACCTTCAGACACACTGACACTGCCAGGCTCAGTGGGATATGGCACTGGCAAACAGCATGAGTCATTTGCCCTGGAGCTGTAGGAGCAGAGAAGATCTGAAGATCTAGATCAAATTGGTGAATCTGCAGCATCTGACACAGTTTAAGAGGTTAAGCTTATTTATAGACAAATGAGAGTAATTTTCATAGCTGGAGGGATTGTATTTTTTTTTTCAATAAATTCATAATAAACTATAGGGAGGAGAATAAAATCTGCACTCAGATACTCTTTGGAGATGAGAGGAAGTCTGTCCAAGACAAGGATAGAGTCGAAGGAGCCAGTAACTCAAGAGTGCATTATCCTCTCCCTGGATTGTTTTGCTTTCAGGACGGTACAAAGCATCCCTGTGGAGCCAGATCTTGATCTCCCTGCCTGGTGCATAGGTGGGACCCACACAAGTGCATTTGAAGGGGGAAACAGGGAGAGGTAGAATGGATTTGCATCTGCCAGGAAACAAATAGCTTATTTTCAGAGGAATTTCTCTTATCACTTCTTGTCTTACTTCTTCTTTAGTGAAATATAATGTTTATTATTAAAAGGAGACAGCATTTTGCTCTTTTAGTGACATGAAATTAAGTAAACATTCTTGAACAGACAAATTGTGAACTACTACCCTTACAGTCCTGTGGCAGATCATGCCCTTTTTCATTCTGGTCATGTCGTTTACCTGTGGATTATGTCTCACAGCAGAATCAGCTCAAAGCCTACTTTGAATTTTGCCTAAAGACTAACTCGAGGAAACCCTCTTGGTTATCACTAATGGTGAAAATGAGACTTATTTTTCTAGTGGGTATCAGCAGTGCAGTTATGTGGCATCACTAGTAAGCGAGAAAGGATGTGACTTGCTGAGTGATTGTGGGTAAAGCATTGTTTCTTTCATGTCTCCAATGCCACATCATTAAAATAACAATGACACCAACCCCATAAGGGCATTTCAAATGAATCTGCTAAAGCTCAAAAAACCAGCTGCCTTTTGTGAGTTGCTAAAGATTGCTTTTGTACAATCCTACTGCAGCTTCTTCCTCTTTAGGAAGTAACCACACCTATAGGAACAGTGCTCTTAATTAATATAATTATGATCTTAAATGAATGGGTATCCATCTGGATAAGCAGAAAGATTCATGAAAAGAATATGGGACTGATTTTGACTGAGGCTACCCAACACCTCAGGGGAAAAAAAAAAAAAGAAAAAACAAAAGTAGGGGTTTTAACACTGCTTTTCATAGAAATCAAGGATGTATTGACTATGGACTTATAGACCCACGGGGAAAACAAGACCTTATCAAAAGGACACAAACACTAGCAGGATTTGCAGATGGGTTGGGCCCATGGACTAGTGATGCTTTCACTTAAATACTCTCTTGCTTGGAGCAAATCTCTCAAGTAACCTTGAAGATTTAAAAATCGTCCCTTTGAGGTCGTCTGAAACTTTTTTCCAAATTCAGCATAATGATGTATGGATGTATGGAGCACTCCACACACTCAGTTAATTCCCAAGTCTGCAATTTCAGATCATTCCAACATGCACTTCTACATCCCAGGTCTGTAGAACCAGGTCCTTGCTTGTCTTCCTGGAAAAAGTAAGTTTTTCTGTTCTTTCAATGTTTTTACACCAGCCTTTCTGAGACGCCTTCCTGTAACATCCCCTCAGCATCTGTTTTATTTTAAAAGGATAAAAATGCATCGAAGTCTCACACATTCTTGCTGCTTTCAAGCTTCTCCAGTTACATTATTTATATGAATTCATTCCTTTTTTTTTGTTATGATTTTTTTTTAGTTTAAATTTCATATACTCAGTGGCAAGGACAGAGACCTGCAGGGTGTGTTGTTTTTAAAAACCATTTTATTTTGTCTGCTCTGTGATGAAAACATCTCTGCAAATGTAGGATTGCAAAGATATTTGGGCACCTGCCATCACTCTATTAACTTTAAGCTGATCCTAGGAACTGGCAGTACTTGACTATCCAGTTCCCAAGTAGCATTTGTGAACTGCAGGAGTCCTTCAATCTTGTCTTCCAAGAATGATTCCTTGGGTGCCTGCACTCACCACCTGTCTTAGTAAGCTCAGCTCAGCCTGAAATCTTACAGTTAACATGAGACATCTTCATTCTTTGGCCTCTGCATGTGTGTCTCAGTACAAAAGGGGACACAGTGTGAAGATGCCCAAGCTGGCAACCCAGGAGACTCAACAGCATAAGCTTCGGCAGCACTTGTGCAAGTCAGAATTCCTACTTTATGCCCTGGAGCTTGATTTGACAGTAGACAGGACAAATGCTTCAAAGCAGCCTTGTTGCATTGGTTAAGTCCCCCAGGACTAGCATGGGGGTCCCTGGATCTCCCTGTTTTTCACACCTTCCCAAAAGCAGCTCCACTCAGCGTGCTTCAAGCAGGGCTAGCAAATCAAGCAACTGCCTTTGAAAACTTTAGCCTTGGTCTTTGTGACCAGATCCTCTTGATAATGGCACTGCCTGGAGTGAGCAACGAGCTTTCCTTGTTTTTATCAGTCAGAATTCAAACAAACTTTTGCTGACCTCTTAATTTTGGCCATTTGATTTCAATGGGAAATGGACTGCACAGGGAACTTGGACCTCAAGCCTTGTATATTTTCTCTAATATTCTTTTATCTTCACTAAAAAACATTTATTAATATATTAAGCTAATGTTTCTCTACAGAGGGTCACACACAGTTCAGCATGCATCTTGCATCCAAAGATTTCTCCCGGTCTCTAGTGTTAAGTTTTTCCAAACAGGTTGGCTATTTACTTGCTGTTACTGAAGGGAACAAGCAGAGCCCTTCTCGTTGACATCTAAAATAATGAAAGGAAAACCATATGTAAACCATACTTTCTGGAAATAAACTAACCCTTCTACATTTACAGGGTCAGGGGAGTACGAGTGACCCCACATATCCCCATGTGACTGCCCAAGTTTCTACATAGCAGGAGAAAACAGGTCACACAGATGTAGTTACAGAAGTTGAAATGGGGATGCAGGGAAGATGAGGAAACACTGCCAGATTTAGAGTAACAGGTGGTTCCTCTGTGGCATCTACAAGAAATGAGTGGTGCTGGGTGCTGCGAGCAACCTCTGCCGAGATGCCTGCACAACACGGGATGGAAAAGTGGCTGCACTTTTCCATGAGCATGGGGCACCATGGAAAATAGACAGAGGAACCTGCACATGTAGCATCAGCCCTTTCCTGTAACTGGTCCTGCAAGGATCTTTGGAGAAACCTGACCCAGTGATAAAGACTGTACCTTAGGACTTTGGAAAAACAGGATTCAGACACCTGCTGCCCAGATCGTGTCTTACTCTCAACAAACAGTTTGGCCACGATGCATGGATCCCAGCAAGTGCATAAATACCTTCACAGCCCTGGGTGTGGCTGTCTCAGTTCTCCTGTTTCCTTTCCATGCTGAGCAGAAAATAGTTGGTCTCTAGTTTGCATGTTGGAGAAGACAAATGCACTCATCTGTGTCAAATGCTATTTGAAACGAGGTTCGTATTTTAGGGGTCCACTCAACTCAGAAGAAATAACCCATTCCCATTTCCAGCCCAGCAGAGGCACCTCATGCGACCCTGCAAGTTTGTGCCCAGCAGAGGACAGGTCACACAGACAGAGTGACAGAAATCCAAGCAGAGGACTGTGATCCAGAGATTATCAAGCCCTGGCAGCTATGGGAGTGAACTCAGAGCAGTCAAGAAAAAAACAACTAGCACAAGGTTTGAAACAGTCTCTGGGGAAGCTCAGAAAGACTCCCCATAGGCATTTCATTGTCTGATATGTACACTGAGCTGGGTTCTCCACCATTCTAGAGCACTGGCACGTAAAGTAAACACAAAATACTGTAGCCATGATTTACCTCCAATTCATGTTCTAAAGGCTGCCCGAGACAAGGAAAAGTTGTATTTTAGCATACTAAGCTTACAAGATTACACTGATGCCATGTGCCTAGGGCTTTCAAAAGGTGCAGCCAGACCCTCCCTAGTCCCACTGACCTTTTCCCATTGATGACTAACATCAGGCCTGCCTGTACGAGCAGAGACCAAACTAGTCCAGAATGGCAGTTCCTTGGCAGGAACTTTGTTCACCTTTCGGTGCCACATTTAATAACTCTGGGTGGCACTTACTGGAATACATTTTCCAGCAAGTGTCATGCCAGAGCCTTGATGAAATCAGGCCTTCTGTCTGATGTCAATCACCTACCCTTTGCCAGTTCAAAAGTGCTATTCGTGCTGGAAAGGCAAGTCCCAAGGAGTGCTTCAGCCCAGAGCATGCAGCTAAACCTGGCCTAGAAATATGCTGTAGTAGAAAGAAGTCATAATCCACAGCCTTCAACCTGCTCTTCTACACTTTCTGTTAAACTGCAGACTCACCAAACTCCTGGAGCTATTTCCAAGTGTCTTCCTATTTGTTTTATGGGAAATCTTTCATGGACACTGGAGCTGGAATGTGCACAGGCATGGGTATCTACTGAGGGACATCAAACTGGAAGTGCATCCACCTTATTTTGCAGACATTACATGGTCTTTACAATAGATTGATCAAAACAACTGATTACAAAAATATGAAGATATATTATGGTGTGGGCAAAGTTAAGCCTCAGCTCATGGCCCAAGGCTATCCTTGCTAAATATGCAAAAGCAGACATTGTTCTCACCCTAGATTAGGTTATACTTTCAGTTCTTGTTGTTCCCTGGTGTCAATAGGAAGTATGTTCTCTGGCATCTGCATCAGGCCCGTTTGCACCAGTCCCCGATGGCTGCAGAGCTGCAAATTCTGCTTGTGAGTGGTGACTTTGCCTCCTGATCTTTTGTTTTCAAAATGCAGCTGCAGAGGAGAGGAACATGGCATCATTATTGCTATGAAAGGTCTTTTCATCCCCTGTGGTTTCCGGGTTAGAGCTATGTTGGCTGAGGATTCCTCCCCCAGGGTGGAGGAGTAATGGAAACGCAGCCTAAAACAGGATCAGGAGGAAGATGTGAAAATGAGCACCAATTTACAGTGTATGAGTCAGTGCCACAAGGAATCTCTATCCCGTAAGTCAAGATCACACCTCCTCTTGGTACAGCAGAGCTGTTCCCACACAGGGAGAAGGCATTCTGTGGTGTTCAGCACCTTTAAAAGGACTTATGTCCTGACTGAAAGTTTAATAGTGGGAAAATACTTTCAGGTCAGTAAAATTGCAATTTCAAAGAAGGGTAAGAAAAGCAAGCGTGGCATGCACGCTGCATTCACTATCTGCTGTAAAATAATACAGACCAGGCACTGAGGCCAAATCCTCTGCATCTGCAAATCAACAAAGCCTCACTGATGCTAAAGTGATGCTGCACTGATTAATTCTGTTGATGAGCTGGCCTTTGTCATCAAAAACAGTTCTTGTACTGTAAGGAGTCCTTCATGGGATATTATATCTTAAAATTTTCATTAACAGCCTCACTTTAGATTGTTCAGAGGAATCAAACTATAGCTCTAGCACAAGGAGTAGGCAACATGGGCTGAGAAATACCCAAAACAGGTCCACTGTTGAATGTCTCCAGACTTTCTGGCTTTATAAATTTGCAGTCCTTGGCAGATTAGGGCTGCCAGTGGCTGCAGCTCCAACCTGAGCCTGTGGGTTCTCCAAGGCAGATACCAAGTCCTCAGAGAGGAAAGAATTTGTCCTCCAAGGAAAGAGCCAAGGCCCAACAGAGAAAGACCTTCTCTTTTTAGGTAAGTGTAAACAGGGCAAAGCAGAGTGAAGCCCAAGAAGCAGGGCCAGAATTGAGCCAGGCAGGATTAGGAAGTTGACACTCAAGGCAGCCACGAGGCAAACCAGACAAGCTGCAGTCTGCTCTGAACCAAAGGTCCAAGGGACTGGCACAATTGTGGTAAAGAAGCAACATAAAAAGAGTTATTTTTATTGCTACATTTATCTTGAGGACCAAACATTTAACTAAAGCAGAAATGTGATGTAAGAGAGCAGGGCAGTGGGTGGGACAGCTGGTGGGACTGCTACACAGACCTGACCACTGGGCCACCATCCATCCACACATCCTGCTCGACACCAGCCCGTCGCTTCTCCTGTGGGCCACACCGATGGCCAGGGAGCAGCCTGATGCCACACTGCCTGCTCACCTGTCACATGCAAGGCAGAGCAATGCACTGGTGTGCAGGAGCAGTGCTGAGCCTGCCCACAGGCACCCCGGCAGCCCAGGGAGGCGCCTCGCATTCCTGCGCCCTGAGTGCGGCTCCTCCGGCCGCACCCAGCTCCCTGCCGAGTCACCTCGTGTCCTGGTGCCAGCCCTCCCACCAGCAGCTCTCCTGGGGAATGCAGGAGGAGCTCCTCCAGGAGAGAAGGCGCTCACAGAGGTGGTGGACAGGTGGTGTCACTCCCCACCAGTGGGCAGATGGTTTTGGGACAGCTACTTCCAAGGAATTGCAAGATGAGGATGACTCGTGCTTGGGCATCTACCAGCCTGGGAGGCACCCCAAGAAACCCAGGACAAGGGAGGCCCAGGACTCAGCCCAGGACAGCAGCCTGGACCATATCTGTGCCCTTGGCACCCACTTCCCAACCAGCTCCTCACAGGTGTCCATGCACATGTGCACAGGCAGAGGGGACACTCGTCACCACCTAGATGACAAGGACATGGCCAAAGGCAGGCCCTGAGCCACAGAGGGTCCACTCTACACATCTCCTGTTATTTGCGGGGGGCTGTGGCACTGTATTAGAAAAGCCTGCGTGTAATTTCTCAAGTAGCTGGTCTCTGCTACTCTCAGTTTATAAGTGCAATGTCTTTTTCTCTAATTGCTCAACTGAAAAATTGCTGCTGGCATCCGAGGTTCAGGATGTTCCCAAATAAAAATCATGTTTCCAAGGGCATATGAGCATCTTCCTTTCTTCCATGAATTTGCATGGCTAGAACGTGGTGAACTGCTGACAAGGCACTAGGAGGAGCAGGATCAGGTCATCCTCTGGAATCCATCCTGGCTTATTTGAAAGCAGACATTGTTTCAAATACAAAAAGCTGAGTAGAAGATGCCATTTGTCACTCTTGGGAGCAGATTTTCATTATAGAGGCCCCAGGCTTATTTGCACTAGACTGCCTCATAATGTGCAGGTGATTTATGCCATTCTTCAACTATAAATTATATTTACATCTACTCTATGGTCTCTTTATATTGCTGAAGTGTTGTAATGTGACCGTAGGGTAAGTGGAAGGAATAATTTGTCCACAAGAAGAAATTCATCAGAATAAATGTGTGCATGAAGAATCTTTTTCATCTTGGAAAACATTCTGTCTGGTTTCCTCATGTGAAAAAAACCATTCACAACACAGATTTGATCTGCAGGCACTGTTTCCCGTGACCCGAACACCACAGATATGTGCTACATCTTCCTCTGAAATGGGGTCAGAAATTATTAATCTCTTCTATAACTAGCGTCATTTTTATTCACAGTATTTAGCCAAAGATACCAAGCAGAGAGTAAAAAGCAATCTAAATTGTGAATGAGGATAAATTTGTCGTGCTTGCTTTTTTTTGATTCACTTTTCCAGCATCCAGAAAACATATCTCTTCCTATTCTAAGCCAGGGTGATTTTACTTACAGTCAAAAGTGAGTATTGTGAAACCAACTGTTAAATTTAGATCTTCAGGCTGTTTTCATCAGAACAAAAACACAGGGATTTGTAGCTGTCAGCTTCCCTAAAACTGATTCATACAGAAAGACCAAATCCTGAGCTCAATTAACTTAAGGTGGCTTCCAGTGATACCGGAGACACAGGCATGGAACCAAGCTTTGGAACTTAGGATGAGGGATCTTTTGAGAATTTCAGGCAATGACCAGACTGGAAGAGGTAGCTGGGAGAGAGCCACTTTAGTGGTTTCTCACTGCTAGCTTCCTGCTGAAACTTTGAAAGAGGAAAACAACATTTCTGGTTTTTTCATTTTTCTTTCTATTTTAGGATATTATTTTGGCTACAGTTGGAGCTTTCTAGCTTTGAGAGCCAAATTCTACCATTAGATCAGCAGGGCATTTTATCTGGGAGGGAATGAAAAATGTCTGGAACATATAATGGAGGACGAGCGGGATTCTTCTCCAAATACTGGTCTCAGTAGATCTGTGCCAATTTTGTATGGGGCATAATGTTATATCTTCTTTGAGAGGGGACAGTTCTAGTGTTACCTGCACCACTAAAACACACATGTTTGTCTGTAACAGGGGCTGAGTCCTCCAATGAACTATCTGATGGCTTTTAAGACCAGATTGCTTAATATGCTAAATTACAGACAATTACCTTATTATTCTGGATAGAGTATTTTTGTCCAACGTGTCAGAGAGATGAACACTGGATCTAACACAAAGCCTCTGAAGTTCACAGCAGTGTTTTCTGAGAAAAGATGTCCTTCTGGTTCACTGGTAAAAGTCTTTCCAGAAGAACAAATCAACCCATTACTGGATAAGCTCCTGCCTTTGGAACTGTACTTTAGTCTTGGAATTTAGTCCAAGAAGCACATTCTAGGCCAAAAATCTGGTATCTGCCACTTGAGTTTTTTTCCCACTCTGTTAGTCCAGCAAACCAGAACAATGGTCTGACTGATACATTTTATTTGCAGTAATCAGTTGCATCCTTTAAAACTTTCATGTGTAGGCTCATTTTTTTGTTGTTTTGAATGTCCTTTGCATCAAGTTAGTTTGTCCCAGTCCTGTATGTCATCTCTGTGTGGCTTTTTTTAGGTAAAAAACCTACAGCTTGCTACCAGACTGACTGCTGCTGATGGGCTGTACAGGATAAAGTAAATTAAAACCATGAACGTGGTTGGTCAGAAAATTAGGTTTACATGTGAAGAGGCATAATTCCAGGGCTACCTTTTAGTATCCCTGTTAAACATTATGGAACCTGTTGTTAATGCATTTTATGCTGCCAGCTGTATGAGCCATTTCACTGGTTAGGAACAAAATTTCCAGGAAGCACTGGAGTTGTCCTCCCAGAGAAGAAAAATGGTATGTTATGAGAGTAATTGATGCTGGTGCACCACAGAAGACTTTAAGTGGCTCATAAGGACAGCCCACAGAAAAGGATAGAAAAGCAGAGAAACAAAAATCCTGCCTCCTGGGGCACACTGAGGTAACATCACAATTGTAGCAACCTCTTAATGTTTCTAATCCCAGAGTCTCCCTGGAAAGCAGGAACTTCATGAAAAATGTCATACAGTTGAATTTAACCTTTTCCTGGTGGAAATATTGCAGCCAGACATTTTGCCTGCTGAGAGAATGCCCCTTTTTCTTTTTCCTTTCTATTGTTAATGAAAGAAATATTTAGGCACATTGTATGGACAACACATAGGCTACAGATGGAGGAAGGAGAAAATCTGGGAGACGATGTCCTCTTCTGCCCTTTGTGATATCCGTGCCTGGGAAACAGGGGGATATTTTTGGAATATTATTTTAAAAAGCAGGGAGGGGCTATCAGGTTTCGTTTCATCTGTTGGTTCTGATCTGTGGTGCCAATCACACTAAAATTTTAAATTATAAAATGAAGTCCTATGTGGTGAGGAGCAAAAAAAAGAGACCATGCCCTTCTTCACAGCTGGGGTGTACCTGTGGCGAACTGTGCTTTCACCACCAAGTCCATGTTACTGCAATTACTGTCTGCCTCAGACTTACTAATGTGAAGCCTATTATGTCAGCTTAGTCAGACAGATCAGTGCAGGAATCCTCTGCTCTCTATACCTCAGGTCCCACCAGGACAGAAAATGGATTCCCTTTCTAGAGGGACTGTGATTTTTCTAACAGTGTGTGGTGGGTCACAAATTCATGGCATAATTGACATCATCTAAATCCTCAAGTCTTTACTCAAGGGCCCCTCAGGAAGATCCATCCAGACCCCTCAGTAAAGAAGAATCAACACAGAGCACAAATTACCCCCCCACGCATTCCCCTCCTCTCTGGGAATAGCATCCATCTGTGCTTTGCATTTTCTCCCTTCTTTACAGCCTACAAATCTTTCAGCCATTTTGGTTTTACTTTACACTTTGGTTTGACTTCTGCTGAAAGAGCTGATGATTGTACAGTGTGACCATGTGGGGGAGATGGCCCAGAGATGCACTGAGCATATCTGTTTATATCCAGATAAGGCTGGTTATTGGGATGGAGAATGACTTTGAAGGTCCATCAAGATAAGGGAGTTGAGTGGTATCCCCAGTTGACTTTTCTTGAGAAGTACATTTGACTGTAATCTTGCACAAATCCCAGCACTGGGGAAGGGTGCTGGGTGAAAAGGGATCAACTGTTCTCATGGTATCAGTCATTCTTTAAGCTTTAAGCTACAGTGAAACCACACCAGAAGATAAGGCGACTTCCTACTCTTGATGACATGAATGCTTTGGGGCTAGTCTTGGGTCTGAAATGTTAAGCTGAATTTACCTTCCCTTTCTTTCTTCAACTTAAATGCTCTATTTCAAAGACAGCAAGGAGGCTTGCTCCAAAGACATTATGGAATTACTTTTATGGGAAGAGTAATAAATTTACATTCTGGCTTGCAGGGTTGTATATTGTCTACACTGCTACAATGATTTAATTTAGCTGGAGGAGTTAGACTCCAATATGATGACAAAGGCTGTTTCTTCACAGACTAAACAGTAACAGATTTGTACAAGGTAAGCAGCAGTGCCTGGGAAGAGGGGAAAAAACTGGTATCAGGCAGCTTAACGTAGCTGTCTTATGATGTATCTTTGCATATCAAATAGCTCAGAGAGATCTAAAACTTCAGCTGTTTAATCAGCTGTCACCTCTTCAAGGTTTCCTAATTCTCCTACACTACACACGCTGCCTTGGATGATACGTATTTTCCACAGACACATGACAGGACCTCCGTCAGGGCCCATGTGTCTGTCATTACCCTCCCACACCAGAGCTAATGTCCTTCCCATAATGGATATAGATATATAGGTACATGCAACACATCCCCTTTCAGAAAAGTTTTCCAGGCTTTTTCTCCATTAAGTTAGCCTCAGTTGTATTATCTGAAATTAATCTTGCTGCAATTCTTGACGGATATTCAACCAAAAGATGGATGCTATAAGCACTTACAAGAGTTTCATGTTCAATGGAGTAGCTGTTCACTAAACTTGGATCCAGAAGCATTTCTCTTCCCTGTGCTCCAGCTGGTGAACTTACAGTGGTCGCGTTTTTAAAGTCAGCATACACTGCACAGTGCTCACCACCCTCCAATACACAGCACAATATCTTCTGGGAAATCTTTTTTCTTGACCACCAGCTCTGCCTCCAGGCAGCAGGGTTGGAGGAAGGGGACTGCAGCCATCAGCAAAAAAGCCTCATTTGAACCACTACAGAGTTTCAAGCTAGAGTGCTCTTTAGGGACATACACTGCAAATTTAAGATCAAAACCTGATGCACTGATATCAGTGGGAAAGTTGCCAACAACAGCTGCAGATGCCACATTAGTTGTTCTGGCAGTAGAAGAGGAGACTGTTTTGAACTCTCAGATACAGATATTGTGTCCCACCTAGCCTGGGCAAATGCCTGAGGAGTTAGAGCAGGAGAACCTTAAAATTAAATGCAAAGTCCTTAGGAGGACTCACCTTTTTTTGATGCAACATGAGTGGGAAATCATATCAGAGAATTTAGGTCTGAAAAAAAGCAACTCCTGCTTCCAGGAACCTGTAATCTAAAGAGCAGGCTGGGATAGGCTCAGCTGATAAATTTGTTCTTCAAGATAATTACTGAAATTTAAGAATTTCCTGCCTGTGAGCTAAGTCAGGATAACTGTCCTAAGACAGACTTCTGACTCCAGTGGAACCAAGGTGATCTGAGTGGGATTCCTTCACTCTACAGCTGGTGCACACAAGAAGCATGGAGCCATAGCGTTCCTCCAGCTCTCCTTGTGCCCAGGGACTTGTTAAATCCAGGCCATTTTGCATCTTGGCTATCATAAAACAGAAGAAAAGTCCTCTCCTGGGCCAGGTGAAGCATTTTGGATCAGAGGAACAAAATTTTCTCCTCAACTGGCCTTTAATTGTAATGTGGCAGCTCACATATCTTACCATGAGCCAACAAAGAATGACAGGAAGCTTTTTTTTTCCCTTTAGGATTGATTTGCAATGGCTGGGCAGAGCACCTAACTGCTTCTGCAGAGCTCAGAGGCTCTCAGTGTGAAGCAGCTCTTGCCAATAAAAAACCCCAAAATCGATGTTCCAGCTATGCAGGTGGCCTGTTTGGACATCTGAATTATGAACCCACTGAGTTGGCTGAATTATTCAGAGTCCTGCAGTCCTGTATTCCAATTTTCTTATGTCCCAGATTAATAATTGTTTCCACCAACCCCAACCATCTGAGCCCCTGCAGAGTGTAAAGGGGCCTTTTTGTGACCTTGAGGTATTATCACAGCTTGTTCCTCAACCTTTGTGAAAGGAACCTGTGATACTCTCTAAAAAAAGCTTCTGCCCATCACTCAAGTGTTGAGATGAGCGACTTGGCACGAGGGTGTATAATTCTAGTAAGACAGAACTTGTCTTCTGAATGGGAAGACTCTCTAAGCAGCAAGTTTTTCTTATTTCCTGCAGTTTTAGTGATATTTTCAAAATTTAAAAAAACCTCCACTAGATATGTATTTGTAAAGATAGACCTGGTACCACTTAGATCTTCTATTTTACAAGGAGAAGACTGCCTCTTTCTCAGCTAAGTCTTGGGAAAGATTTTGCAGCCAAAGAAATACTCACTCTGAATTCATTCCTCCCTTTGCAGGTATCAGTATTGTGCCCTTTCTTTGCAGCTACCAGCTCTGGATTGATGAAAAACATCTTGCAGAGTATCTCTCTTGGGCTGTCTCTGGTCTGCCTCCTTTTTTCCAGCGTCTTCTAGGAGCTGAGTTCCCACTGCCTGCAGAAAGACAAAGAGCTCTCAAAAAAGCAGTAGCCACCCATCATCATTTCAGCACAGTGTGTGCTGAAAAATCCATTCTGTAATAACAGTGATGCTGCTGTGACTACTTGGCACTTTTCTCTGCAAATCCACTTGCTTTCTGGAAAAATCAGGCATGCTCAACTCCATGCCTGGCCAAGAAAGTCCAGATGCTTTATTGCTTCATTCTCATGCTGCATTTAGACTTTTAATGCTTTCATATGAAAACACATGGGAACCCTAAGTTGGTACTCTATTTATTTCTTCTGTAAAGCTCCTTCATGTTGTGAGAGTTAAAGGTTACAAGGAGTGAATGGCTGTTGACTCCAGGGGTTACTCCTAAAAAGCAAACCAACACTGATTTTTATTTCTGTTTGTCTGATGCTTGAGGAACACTACACACCATGTAAACATCACAAGGCACCAAAGGGGAAGTTGAAAGCAGGGGTTGACCACTGAGGTTATGTCTGCACACAGCACAGAGAAGCACGAAATAAGTATTTAAAACTGTTGCTGCTGAGCCCTAAAGTCTTTGCCTCCATTGCAGCAATACCAAGTCTGAGAGAGATGAAGCCAAAGCCCGTAAGTTATGTCTTCGGTACCTACTGGAAGGGGAAAACTCAAATGTGCAGTGGGCCTTCAGCAGGAGGTCTGGTAAGAAAAAGTTCAATTTTCATGCAGTTGTTCATAAGAAAAGAGAAGTATTACAAAAATATCTTACTTGTATGTATTCAGAGTGCTGGCATTAAGGTTGCCCATGGACAGTGATGAGCAGAGCAAGGGAAAGGAGCCAGCCCAGTATGATGCCTCCTACATGTTCCTCTGAAAGGTCCCAGACATGAGAGTTGGCCCACTGAGCAGGTGTGCCCTTTTCAGCATGGCCTAGTAGTGAAAAGAAGTTTGTCACCTACTCCAGGACACCTAAATCCCTGCAGTCCTGGTTCTCAAAATTACACATAAGCTACTCCGTAACAAAAAGGCCTGATACACTGGCATCTTTCCCTGAGATTGCCAGTGCCAAGTACTCAAGGACCACTGTGCAGCCTTAAAAAACAATATTCCTTCTTGACTGTCTTCTTAACCAAAACACAAGGGTAATTCGCATTTTCTGAGTCACGGGAGCATGCTTGGAAGTTACTTTGTATCTCCTCTGCAATTGTCAGGGCTCCAAATATTCTGGATTTAAACTGAAAGCTGAGCTTCTCACCCCAAAACTATGCTCCAGATATTGGTGCTGTCAAGAGAAAGCCAGCCATCAGAAGGCTTACGATAAAAATCAGAAAGCCAGCAGCTCTCCTTCCAGCAAAGCATTCTTTGTGGCTACGAATAGCCAGCTGAATCTCAGCTATGTGGCTTCAGAGACAGAAATTAATACCTCCAGCTGCACAACAAGAAGCCTTAACTATATTAACTCAAGAAGGTGACTCCACCAGTGTCCCTGGTCACTGGCACCCATGCTGCCTCAAGGGGCAGCCCGAAAGAGGGCAGTGATACAGAAAACAAAGCTGAAATAGTGATGCTTGTAAGCCATAGATGTGTGAGAGAAAGAAAGAATAGATGGCCTTGGATAGGAAATGGCAAGGAGAACAGTAATTACAATACTGGTCCTGGTCTGAGTTCAAGCACATGGGCCAAGTGGTCCCGTTCAATTAAAGATGTATTTGGGAGAGGTCCCACATGAAGCTGCAGTGCTATTCCTGGACACAGGCTGGGTGAGCTACGCTGGCAAGGAATGTGTGCTTCAGGAATGCAGCTGGACAGGCTGTGTTTAGGAAAAGTTGTGTATCCTACCAACAGGGTGGAGGATCGGAACTCTCTAATAACCGTGCTCCTCTCTCCACAGGGCTTTTTACACAGCAGATCACCCTGCTGCCCCTTGCAACCAGCTCCTGTGGCTGCACGGGGCACTGGACGCCCAGGAGACGCAGCTACCCCAGCGCAGCTTTATCCAGAGCTCCCCTCTCAGGTAGGGATGCTCACTGTGTCCCACTGACACCGCCAGGGTGGTGTTGAAGCAAGCAAAATGTAGAGCAACCCAGGCTGGAACCTTCTGCAGAAATGGAGGTGAGCACCCAGAGAAATTCCTGTGGGGTCTTTATTGAGACTGAGCAGTTAAGCTCTGGTTTTCACGGAAAGCACCTGCTGGTGCAGGAGAGGGCTTTCTCACACATGGAAAAATTAGCTGTTCTCTAAAGCAGTAGTTCTGGGTTAGAAACATCTAAGGAACAAGAGGGTCAGCTAAGGGACACCTTCAAAGCCAGCCAGGAACAACTTCTTAGGCTGCTTCTCCCACACTGTTTCTGGTAGCATGACCATGAAATGAGCACAGTGAGAGAAATAGCTCTTTTCAGAGCCTATGAGGGAGGGTAAATGTGCTGTGTGGTCCAACAGTGAGGGGTTACCTTTGGATTTTCCCCCTCATCATGTTGAATGGAGGCCTGGAGCAGGCAACATGCCTGATGTGCAGGGCTGTAATGCCCTGGCACCTTCCCAGACCTCACCCGGGGCCACCTCTCACCTTCAGAGACTGCCCTGCCCAGGGATGACTCTTCACACGATGGAAACAGCTGCTTTCTGCAGGCTGCTGGAGGGACAGAAGGGTGGAAATTTTACACTCCGTTCCCTCCATCTGTGTTCCTACCTTCCCTTCCAGGGACATCTGTCCTCTGTAGCAGGCTTGCCCTTGGATTGCACCATCTTTCCACCTCAGAATGCTCTGAATCACTTTAAGAGATAGGAAAATGAAGAGGCAACAAGGCTGCAAAAGGAAGTATTTGACATTAACCACCTCCCTGCAATGGGCATCCAGAGAATACAAGCAGTTGAGGTAAAAAATGGAGAATTTGGGTCACCAAATTGGGTGCCCTGAGGCTGTGGGCAACCAGGCAGTAATGCTTGTTACACAAGGGCCACAAAACCCACAGATAACACTGCAGCACCAAGAACAAACTTCAGACTTATTGTAAGAGCCACAGCCGTGATCTGCCACAGAGAGGACAGAAGAGATGAGAGGCATGTCCATTGTTTGATGTCCCCTGGATAACTACAGGTCATTGATTATTCTAGGAGATCAACCCCCAGCTGCACTACAAAGCCAGGCCAAGCCAACCCCACTGCTGACTTGATCTTTGCAGGTGTGATACCCTCAAGCTTAGTGCCTTTCAGTGCCTTCTGCTCTCCCCAGCACTGGCAGTGCAGCACACACACTGCTGTGGACCTTGGGGAGGCCCTGATGCTGATCCAGCCCTTGGCTTGGTCTGTTGCTGTCCCACAGAGAAACCTGCATCCTGCAGGACTGTTGCCACAGCCGGTTCAGACGCCGCTGGCCTCTTGCCCACTGTAGCTCTGTACTCCATATCCTCTGCACTGTGGAACTGAATGTCCAGTACTAACAGCTCCTGACTGCAAAATCCTGGGCCTCATGTAAAGAGGAGGGGGTGGAGACACCCTTCCACCATGGAAAATATGTATTTTCCATGAAATCATATCCCAAAGCCTGTTGTCAGCTACATCATGCACAGTTTACTATAAGCAAGGAATAATTCCCAGATATACTTCCAATTTGACAAGATACTTGGGCTGCTCCTCTTCTCAGTTGGTTTGCTGACATTAATTTGCTGCCAGCGTCCTGCCTCCTTTAGATCTACCTACGGCACAGGGAAGAGGGAGGATGGGCTGGCCCGCTGCGTGCAATGAACACAGAAGTTGGCTCTCAGACAACACCCCACTGTTTGTCTTTTGTGCATGGGGAACTGCCAGTACTATTGTGACTTTTCCCTCTCTATTGTCTAAGCACATCACCTTGTGTTTAAGGGGTACATTTCTGTGAACCGAGGTTCACAGAAGCATCATTTTACTTTTCCTAAATTCTTTTTATTTTCACACCAAACCCCCTTAGAGGTATTTGCCCAGAAAACTGTATTACTCTCCTTCTGGGTCCCAAGGAGCTGCTGCTCAGCACTGCTCCCATTTCAATGTTGAGCAGGCTTTTCCCCGTGGAATCAAGTAACTCACCCAAGGTACAGCAGCAGCTGGCTGCCCTTGGGGCCAGTGTCCTGGCTTAAGTTCCCACTAGTGACTAACACAAATGGCTCTCTCACCCCAATATCAGCAGCCAAGATCCCATCCAGAGGGTTAAAATTTTAAGCCCAGACTTTCAAAGGCAACAAAAAAAAAAAAGTTTGGCATTCTGACCTTGCCCGGAGCTGCCTCCCTCAGCCTTTCAGCATCCTTTACTGGGTGCCCTTGTACTGCCAGACCCTTGGAGTGAGTCACTGGAGGATGCACCCAGTGACTCCTCGACCTCATCTAACACTGGGACCTGCTTTCAAAGGTGAGTCATGGCCCAGCACCTCCCTGCAGGCTATGCAACTTGCCTGGAGAGGAGAGGCTGGCCTCTGCACATCCTTGCATGCCAGCTACCTCCTTGATGAGTACATAAGGTCTAATGGTCACGGGACGGGCAGGCAGGAACTGCTGTGATTTCATCGCAGCTGTGACCTGATTCACCCTTCATCACATCATTTACTCTGCCTCTCCGTGGAGAGAGAGTCATGAGACTTGCCTGCCTGGTATGAGAATTAATTCCCACTAGCTAATACTTTGAAGATGAGAAGAACAGCAATCGCCGGGTGCCGCTGCTGCTGTTAGACCTGTGCTCAGCCCAGGCCTGGGTAAAGCTCAGGTCAGGATTCCATGGTGAGAGGCATTTATGCCATTGGTGTCTGTGTGACATCCCTCTCCTGAAAGGATCCCAAAGGGATTCATTTTTGGGTGCCTCAACGGACCCAGATCTACCAGATAGTCTCCAGGGGGCTAATGGGCAGGGGCATGAGAGTCCCCTCCCATGCCTAAGGACAAAGGAAGGCCTGATCCAGGGTAGAGCTACCGAATTTTTTGAAAGATAAGGCTCCACAGGATACCTCTGAGCATCCAGAGAGTCCCGGGGTAAAACCATCTCCCCTAAAGCATCCCTGGAGCACACAGGCCAGTGAGCCAAGCTTATTTCTGGCATTTGCTCTCAGCCAGTGAGTTGCTACTTTCAGGGAACAGAGAGGTAGTAAAATAAAGCTTGGGCCATACCATGACTCACTGTCCTCAAGGTGAGATGCCGTTTGTCATCACTGCATGGCTTTCCCAGATGGCAAAACCTCCCGCAGCAGCATGAGCCACAGCACACTTAACTCAGCTGCTGGCATGCCTAGCTGGGAATGACAGGGGCATCGAGGCTACCAGATCTGTCTCTCTAAGGAAGTATCTGTCAGCTGGATCATTTTTTAGGTAAGAGGAACGTGTTTGTTTCTGAGGTTTGAGAGCACAGGCTGCCATAGCCAAACATGGGTTCCCCACCTCTCTGCATCAGATGGTGCAAGCACATCTGGGATGGCCTGAGTCCTGCACGGGCAGGATCCTGTAAGATGTGGCAAATGAGGATTTGCTGCCCAGTTTGCTCTAAAAGAATGTTTCTGTCTTTATTCTTATATGGGAAATGTATCCTTTAATGCATACACTGATAATGCAATGATCACATCAATAATTCTCCCGATGTCCACTTACCTGTGGGAACCCACATGGGTCACATCACCCATAGATCTTCTGCAAATCAATGCTGCCAGGTTTTGTTCTGCTCTGCCCAGTGCAGCACCCTTCACCCCAAGCCTCAGTGCCCACTTTTGCAACCAGAGCTGATTTGCACAGTTAGCTTTGACCTGTGGTATCTGTATGTGTTGACCACGAGTCTATAAAGGTTGAAGTAGAGTTGCTGCTGGAATAAACTCCTCACCACCCGCCCCATGCAGAGTGGCAGCACCAGGACTGTGTCCACTCCCAGCTGCAACCCGTGGCCACTTTGCAATGTCACCCTGTACCAGCTTGCCCCCAAAATAACAGGGTTTGGGGGTGTTTTTTCAAACTGTGGTGTAGTGAATCCACCCTGGCTCCAACCAGCAGAGCCACCCAGAGCCGTTCCATGAGCCCTGAGATAAAACTCATTCCTTGGCAAGAGGAGCCCAATCTTGAAGGGGTTCTGGGTGGGGAGGTAGGTTGTGTGCTGGACTCCAGGAGAGCAGGTAAGGGGTTGCTTTGATGTCTGTGCAACACTTGGTGTCTGTGCACACACGCACAGCAGGCAGCTCATGCAGTTGGCTTTCACAGTTGCCAGCTGTGATGGACATGCTGCAGCAAGGGACCCACACAAGCTACCACACTGGTATAGGGTGGGGATGTTCTCCTTTCACGGCTAAACATGCTGCTTTTAATCCCTCTGCTGCCGATTCCCAGGTCTGGAAACTCAGAGCCACGATCGGATACAGGTGTACCAGCTGAGGGCAAAACTGAGAGCAATGCCTCCAGCAGTTGCTGTACAAATCCCTGCACCTTCCCAGGCATGCACATGGGTTTGTCCCTGCTCGTTAACCTTGCATACCAATGGTCTGGGGAGGACTGAGGGCAGAGTTTGAGCACCTATGGTACCTCCTAAGTAAAGGCTGAGGTAAATAAAGGAAGCTGCTGCCCTGCAACACACCAGTGTGGAAGCACGCTGTTGGAGAGGCCCTCAAGAAAGCTGCCCCTCCATGACCTGCTCCTTGCAGACCATTGTTACTGTGCCCAGCAGGAGGAGGGGCAGAGCAGCTCAGCCATGAGAGGATCTGTTTTGGCCTGTGGGAATAGGGTCTGTGCTCTAGAGCAGTATCTCAAATTTCTTTCTGTGCCACCATTTCTACAATGTCAGTACTTGCAGTGGATCCAGCCCTGCCAACCCTGGCTGTGCACCTGTATGTCTGCACAGTGAGCTTCACTCTGGGTTTTTTTGTTGGGTTTTCTTCAGTCATAAATTTTTTTACCACTGACTCAGGCTGCACTACAGTGCCAATGGTGGCAGCTCTCCTGCCAAAGCATGTTAAAATCTCTAAAGGTTTTAACACACCACCTGCTCTGTTGAACCTGCAGCTCTCACTGGGTCATGGTCTGACACAGTGCTTTCAGTCAGCAGTCGACCGCCTGTTGCAGCCCACTGGCAGCTCCCTGGCTGCTCACAAGGGCTGATGGTGTTTGTGGGTTATCATCAACAGATCACAATGGCTTTTAAAAGAGACAGGAG
>VYZR01084381.1:0-10323 GCA_013400675.1 Oxylabes madagascariensis
AGCCCTCTGACATTTACATTTCTATACACACACTGACCATGCTATAAACTGAGCATTCTAAATACCCTCTGTAGTGACTCACTTCATTTTAAAAAGTCAACATCTGGAAACAACAGCAATACAAAATTCAAATAAGAGAGATCAGTGTTCCAGCTGTGTGATGCAGAGGTTATTCCAGTCTCCTCCTTCAGCCCACGATACAATGTACCTCTCAAAGTAGGTCACTTCACTTTCAAAGACAGGGTGAAATCAAAAAAATCTCTTCCACTCTTCAAAAGAAACATCCACTTACATGTTTCACGTGGCAAATGAATTAAAAACGTAGAGCACAGACTTCTAAAAAATAAAGTTTCAAAGCACACCCAAGCCCAACCCAGATATTTAGATTCCAAGGGCATTTGATCCACAGACAACCAAAGGATCTGTTTCATGGAGGTGGTTTATTGTAAGAATTTACAGATTTCTGGGGCTTTTCCACTTCTTCACAAGATAACAGAGCAGTCCTGCTAACACAGACACAGGCAGGCTAAACCACATATGCTCAGAAGAGCTCCTCTTCACCTGTAAGGGAAAATGAAACAAATTAAAACCCTTTCATCTATTTATGTGTTTATTTTAAACTGTTACCTTCCCCAATTTGCATACTTCATTAATATTCCTTACCACCCCCCAAACTATTCATCAAATCTATTTTTTTCTTACATTTTAAATTACGAAACTTTCCTTACATTTTCGATTTTGAACATGTTCATGTTAATACATGTTCTTTAGGTATGTCTTACATACAGACATTTTAAAGTAATTGCATTAAATCAGGACACTATGCAAAAATTCAAACAGGAAGTGGGAATGAATCCAATAATAGAGAAAAAAAAAAAACACAGAAAATTATAACTCATATGGGATTATGCTCCCATGGACATATTTCCCTTAAAATTACTGAAAATTAAGAACTTTGTCCAGACAGATTCAAACCAGAAATGCCCAATTTCACAGCTCTTTAAGAAGAAAAGTTTGTCTGACCAAGACCACTCAATTCTGACTTCCTCATCTGACTTCATATTTTTTGTGCTAATTCATTTTAAAACACAAGCCAGTTTCTGTGATGTAACTTTACCTCTTGGGTTTGGCTGAACCGCTTTTTCCGATTAATCCCTGGTTATGGTATTATGAGAAAAAACAAAACAAGCAGGTTAGGAAGCAACTCATGCAAATTCAGGCAAAACTCTGCATGGATTTATGACCACAAATGTATTGTGAGGAGCACAATACAGCACCGAAATATAAAGTACATACTCCAGGCATTCTGTAAATACACAGGATATGAACACATGTATTTCCATACAGAGCACAAATGTTTAACTGTTACAGTAATACACATGAGCTACATGCAGTTACAAATTGTGGTCTAAACTCACAGATTTGTAACCTGCAGCACACACCTGCACAAAACCTCAGTCTCAGGCAAACAAGCAAAACACTGAGCTTCCAGTAAAATACATATTCCATAATGATAGATTCTGGAAATTCCCTCCTTGCAAACCCACCCCCAAACTCTCAGCTTCTGAACACTTGATTTATCCAAAAGCATTTCAGTCATGCCATTTGCTCTCCCACACTCAACACTACTGGGCTGTTTGACCAGGCAAAGTAGGAAAAGTCCAGGTAAAAGGGACGAGGAGGGAAATCCACCAAAGACCAGAAAGGAGGAAAACCCTCGCCTCTCCAGGCAAGGATGCGTGGTGAGGCTGAAGATCTATTTTTACCAGCTTTTAAACCATACTTGGCCAGAAAAAACTGCCAAACTCTGCACTGGTTAGTGGAACTGCGCGAGCTGAAAAGCTTGGGGGCCATGCCAGGGACTGCCTTCCCTCTGGTTTTAGAGCCTACAATCCCAAACTTTGCTCCTTACCCTGGCACACAGGCAGCACATGACTGCAGGTTCACACAAATACTCACAGAGCAGCAGCACCAGAGATGATCTCAATGAGCTCCTTGGTGATGACGGCCTGGCGGGTGCGGTTGAACGTCAAGGTCAGCTTGTCAATCATCTCGGCTGGGAAAAGGCAAGATCAGAGTTTAAACACAAAATGAGTGTACAAATGCAGATAGAGAGAAGCTGCGTGGGCAGAATATCCAGGGGTCTTTTAAACCACTGCAAATATCAAGAGGTTCAGTGTTGCCCGGTTCAGCCTTCTGAAAAAAATTGTTTTCTTTATGTACCAAGACTTTTCCCACACTTTAAGTATCAACAAATGGTTTGTTTTCATACTTTCATGGAGGAGGAGAGAGTTGACAGACTGTTGGTCTGACCAGTGTGTTGCAGGGGTGGCAGCTTCCCCCTCCAAGCCACTGATCCCTTTGGAATTCTATAAAATGTCAAAGATGTAAATGAAGTTCCTTCTTTTCCAGCACAACTCAGCGTGTGGGAGCAATTCTTTCCTGTCTCCTTTCCACAGTTTAGTGCACCTGACATTTTTTCCCTACAGGTAACATTACCAGTGAACAATCTAGAAACCTGAGAATCCAGCTTGTCAGGTAAACATCTGCAGAACAGCTGGCAGACTTGTAAATACCAGGTATGGCATAGCTTATTGTAACGTAACACAAGCACGCATCATTTGCTTTGAAATTAAGATTTCACTGTCAATTAACTACATTGTTATTGCCTTCAAGTTGTGGCAAAAGGAGACATTTTTCTGAATTACTTTTTCTTAATTATTTTTTAAACACAGAAACTATCACTTCTTTCTCTCAAGCTGGTCATCAGAGCCATGCCTACGGTTCCAGGCAGCCCAACTGCACATCTCATCAGCTTCACACGATCACCAGTATCCTTCCAAGGAACACTCACATATTCTCTACTTGCTCCACGACAGGTGGTATTTAACTATTAAGTTTCCCCACCCTTAAATTGTGCTGCAGTAATTGTATTTGGTGAACAAGTAGGTACAGATTTTAAAAAATTCAGGAAATCCTCAGAGCCACATGAGAGGAGCACAGAGAATATTTAGCCATTACAAGATTAGTTTAGTATTTCATATGCCTTTTAAACAATCTGTTATTTCACTTCCAGTCCTAGGCTTGTTTCTTGACAGCAATCCCTCTTTCCAGGCACTGAATATAGCTCACGTTTGAAACAGAGTATCAGTTGAACTGGCTCAAAGAAACTGCTCAAAGTGGAATTAAGATAGGAAGTAGCTGATTTTTGAAGCAGGGAGGTCAGCACTTTCCTGCTGAACAACAGAAGTCCTGAAAAACCCAGGCAGCAGCTTACAAGCATTCTTGCTGGCGTTGTCCATGGCAGTCATCCTGGCACTCTGCTCACTGGTGGTGGATTCTTTCAGGGAGTAGTACAGAATGTTTGCTAGTGTGAACTCCTGGTAGTTTCTCAGCACATCAGCATCAATATCATCATAGATACTTAGACTTTCTGCAAAACACGGAAGAGCAGGCTTAGAGACATCCAAGATTTAGTACTTCCAGAAGATTACAATGACAAGAAGATTACTTGGCTGGGCTGTGTCATTACTTAGGGCAGCACAGAGGGATTTCCTGCACATATTATGTGTACCTTCAGAATCTCTATGCTAGTTATAATTCTGTTAACTGTTTTATGTGTTTTAATTCAATTTTATATTAGGAAAGTCAGACTCAAGCAAAATACATTATTGCCATGTTATGTTTAACCTTCCCATACAATGCTGCAGAAACATTTTAGAGTATTTTTAGTGAGCAGTGAAAAGTCACTCACTACTCAGGCTGTTCAGTGCTGAAATTTTTGGAACTGACAGAGTTTACATATGCACAATTCTTGCTTGAGACAGAATCTCAAACCAGAATTAGTATCACCTTTCCTTTTAACCTCCTTGCCCCAGAGCAACCTTTGTAACCCAGCCTTGGACGGATCTTGGCCAACATAAAACCTCTGGTAAACTTATGATACAAGCACCATAATAAGATTTTTAATACCATATTCCCATTTTTTAATACCATATTCCCATTTTCAGAGTACTTTTCTTGTGATTTATCACTCATGTAACTGGTGGTTTCTAGCTCCCTACTTACCAGAACCAGCCACAGTTTCAAAGGAGAAGATTGGTTTTTCATCGGTCTTGTAAGAGATGACAGACCTGGACAAAAAGAGCAAAATAAACTCTTCAGTTCTACCAACTCTCAACTGAATGGTTCAAACCAAATTAAAATAGACAACTTCTCACTTTCCAATGCCACAAAGTTTTGTGATAACCCTGATGAAAACATCTTGGATAAAAGGATCATGAAAAGATAATGGATGTAATGATGTGCTGACTGTAAATATAACAGCATTCACTATACACAAGTCAAAAGGGAGTTCCAACCACAGCTACTAGAAAAAACAGCCCAGTTCTTCACACACAACAAAATTAAGAAGTGAACATGCCAAATCAGTCTGTTTTCACATAACTTCATCAGGCCAATATGCTCTTTGAAGAATTCTGCCAAGGATTTTTTCCCCGTGAGGATTCAGTTCAACCTCACCTGAAGCGATTGTAGATGACAGAGCCTTGGTCAAATTCAAACCCAGAGTTTAACAGCTCTAAAGCAATGACTGAAGCATCTCCAAAGCTCGGGGGTCTCCGTCCCACCTCTTTGAATGTCACCAGGAAATAGTTGCCATGCGTCCTGCAGCAACAACAAACAAACAACAAACCTGTGTTAGAACCAAGGGGATGCTCTGAAGTACAAAGAGGCAGCAAGCCTGACTTACTAGAAGCAACTGACTGTAACTTAGGAGTGTTCAGAACTAAACATTTTATTGAATTAGGGTCTGAAAGAAACTTTGCTTTTAGTTAAATTACGATAGCTTCATAATACACACACATGTAACAGCACCAGTTGCCAGCTTTCAGACTTTTATTTCAAGAATATAATAATGCTGTGCTGCAGTTTGCCAAATTGTGAGATGATCAAGACCACTTTTAGGATATTTTCAGATTTTTTTTACAGGAACTTGAATTTAGCACAGTTCCCTTAAATGCAATTTCCTGCCAATGCCCCACAATCTTCTAAACAGCCTTGAAATTTCTACCACAGAAAACAAACAGAACTCCAAGCCAAACTCTTTTGTGGTGTGAGTTTTGGGCCTCATTCTTTTTACCTTTGGAGAAGGCCTCTGATCTTGTCACCTACTCCAACCACCATAACCTCCTTCCCTGCATTTGAGAGGTTGGTGATCTCGTTCTTCAAGGTTTTAGCAATGGATGTATGGATAGCACCACACAGGCCTCTGTCAGAGGACACACCAATAAGGAGGTGCTTCTTCTTGTCCTCAGGCGCCTTTATTTCTGCTTTCTCATAAAGAGCTGAAAAAAAAAAATCATTACGTTTTTCAAGGGTGCCAAAAAAGCAAGTAAGTCATAAAAAATGCTCTGAATTATTCTAACTAAAACCAGTACCAAAGGGGCTCCAGATCTCAGCCAGATTAGCTTTATCTCCTTTGCAATTGTTCCAAGTTTGCACATGGTCAGAGTAGATGTGAGCAAGAAACAATTCAAAGCCAGTCACAGCTCTGATCAGATGTCACTCAGTGAAGTTCACTGTGCAAACTCTTTTGGAAACAGACTACTGGAAGGTTAAAAAGCCTTGGCATTTTATCACCACTATGAAAACCTCCTCCTCTGCTCCCCCATGACCAAGTGCAAGAACTTTCTCTCACACAGAGCTCCAGTTCCGTAGACCCTGGCAGGCTTCAGCTCCCTCTCAGCTCTGGCGTATTTGGCTGCAGAAACCATCTTCATGGACTTGGTGATCTTCTGGATGTTCTTGATGGACTTCAAACGCCTGGTGACTGCAAGGTTAAGAGTTGAAGGTCACAGACTGTACTGGGCACAATGACTCAAACCCACACAACAAAATGCCAGCAAGAGCCATCCAAAAATATTTTGCCATGTTCCTCAAAGAAGAAGAAGAAGAAATAAACAGTGCACAAATAAACCTCATAAAAGACCTCAATATTTGCAGTAAGAGTTAGGACATAACTAACACAAATTCATCTTTACAATAGAGATATTGTTTCCTTCAGACGTAACATTCATTTAATATTTATCCTAACATGAAGTCTATTTACTATTCTCTTTGCTTCCACATCTACCTGTTTTACAAACTTATCAAGCATAATGTCATCTTTCACAGATGACAAGCAGAGGAAACAAACAAACAAAAAAGTCCCCATGGTGTGAAGACAGGACAAATTTCCTCCTCTGTTTAGACTGTGGTAAAATGACATTTATAAAAACAATAATGGAAAAAGAAACCAGAACAGGTATCTCACAGACAAGCACAATTCCAAGGCAATATCCCTATATAAGAACTATGAGGAATGGCTTAAGGAAGCATTATCACACTAAAACCATTCAGTCAGTCCTTTTTCCCTCCCAAATGCTGCATAAAAGCACAAGGGAAAAAACATAAGAGAAACTAAGTTAATTCTTAGAGGTGAGCAGAAATCTGGTTCAGCACATATGATAAAATTATTATTAAAATATATTTGAGTAGAACTATAAAAGGCATCTAAATTACAGCCAAAACCACTCCAAGCAATTCCTTTTCTGAAGGACACTTGTTTAATGTAATTAGCACTGCAGGCCTATACATCATTGGTATGTACCACAGTCATTTTACTCAACAGAGGCTAAACAGAATTATATTTTAACATATGGTTTTCTTGCAACAATTTTCCTCTCTCAAAAGCAGACAAAACCTTTACTTACTGTCTTTTAGCGTTGCCATATTCCTGACTTGGCCCCTGAAAAGGAATGCAGGAGAGATTAGGATAATTCACTAGCTCTCCAGCAAACCAACACCTGCCAAGGGCAAGTCCCTTTCAGAGTGGTGAAAATTCAAAGATTTGCTGTTTCTTAAAAAACATCTTTGGCAAAGACAAGCCACTCTGTCCCGTGGCTTGTATGCACACCTTCATCCTTCCCTCATCTATGCAATTTCACAGAGTCAATTAGGTTGGAAAAGACCTGTGAGATCATCAAGTCCAACCTATGACCGAACACCACCTTATCAACTAAACCACGGCACTGAGTGCCACATCCAACTTAACTTTCCTTAGACACCTCCAGAGACGGTGACTCCACCACCTCCCTGGGCAGCTCATTCCAATGCCCAACCACGCTTTCTGTGAAGAAGTTGCTGCTAATGTACAACCTCAGCCTATGTCCTCGCTTGGCTGCCTGGCAGAAGAGGCCAACTCCCGCCTGACTGCACTGTCCTGTCAGGGAGTTGTAGAGTGATAAGGTCACCTCAAGTCTCCAGGCTGAGCTCCCCCAGCCACTCCTCAGAAGATTTGGGCTCCAGATCCTTCCCCAGTCCCACTGCCCTTCTCTGGACCCCAGCACCTCAATGTCCTTCCTGAACTGAGGGGCCAGAACGGGGCCCAGGACTCGAGGCGGCGCCTCAGCAGTGCCGAGTACAGAGAAAGGTTTAATGCATTATCCACCGCCTTGGGTAATGGCACGGAGTAAGCGAGGGCATTAGAAGGGCAAATTAGAAATTAAAAAAATATTTTTAAACAAAGCTTCATGCAATGCAATTAGTTTCTAAAGACTATTAAAACGAAGCAGAGGAGGCTGCACCAGAGCAGGGTCTCCTGCCCTCTACGAACCTGTCCTTTAACCCTTGCCTGTTCCAGTGACCCACCCCGGCCGAGCGCTCCCACCCACCGAGGCCGGACCCTCCATCCCTGCGGTCCCCGCCGCCCTCATCTCCCGGTGCCCGCTCCGCCGCCGCCCCTCAGCGCCCACAGCCCCTCACGGGCCGCCCGGGGCCGCGACCCCGCCGCCTCCAGGAGCCGCACGGCCGAAGGAGCCATCCCCCCCTCACCCCGCAGAGCCGCCCCGGCCATGGGGACGCGCTCCCCCGTCCCCACAGCGCCCGTCCCAGCCCGGGCCGGTACCATTGCGGCTGCACCAGCGCGACCGCGGCGCCCCGGGCGAACATGGCGGCGCCTCCACCACAGCCCCGCTGAAGGTCAGCGCGCCCGCAGCGCGCATGCGCCGCCCGCCGGGATCCGCTTCCAGGGCGCCGCCGCCATTTCCGGAGGGGGCGGGAGCGGGAGCGAGGAGCGGGGCCAGCACGGGATCGGAGCCATGGGGAAGTCGGATTTCCTCAGCCCCAAGGCGATCGCCAACCGCATCAAGTCCAAGGGGCTGCAGAAGCTGCGCTGGTACTGCCAGATGTGCCAGAAGCAGTGCCGCGATGAGGTAACGGGGTGCGCTGGAGGGGTCCCCGGTCCTTCGGGCCGCTCCGGTCTCCGTCCAAGGACTCCCAGTCCCGGTTCTCCCGGGGTCGGGTCCCCTCGGTCGGGGTCAGCTCTTGTGACAGCTCACATCTCATGGAATCACAGGATGATTTGGGTTGGGAGTAACTTAAAAATCTTCCGCTTCCAGCCCCCTGCCGTGGGCAGGGACACCTTCCACTACCCCAGGTTGCTCCAAGCCCCATCCAGCCTGGCCTTGGACACTTCCAGGGATCCAGGGGCAGCCACAGCTTCTCTGGGCACCCTGTGCCAGGGCCTCACCACCCTCACAGAGAAGAATTTCTTCCCAATATCTTATCTGTTATAAATGAACGAGCCAATTTGTTCATCTAAGAAAATTTATTCTATAATCAAAATAAAATAGCAGAAGCCGCAAGCAAAGACCGAATCAGCTCCGAACCGGGCGATTGGAGTTGAGTGAGACGGGGAGGGACTCTCTCGCTCCACTCCATCCTGTCCCACAAAGGCAGGGACCTATTCCAGGGTCCTTTTTTATACATTTTTCAGGCTTCGCGGTGGTGCTGGGGAAGTTTTCTGCTTTCTTTTGTTGATCTTATCTTCCTTTGCATATTGATGTTTCTGGTTGCCGATGCTAGACGAAAATCCCCTGGCATATCCTTCTTTGCAGACGAATATTCATATTATTTGTCAATGCATATCGCTGGGATTTTGTCAGATGAAAATCCCCTGGAATGTCCATCTTTGCAGAGGAATATTCATCTTATTTATCAGTGCATATCGCTGGGGTTTCATCATACGAAATACTGTAGTCTTAGCATGAATTTACTTATATATTACATTATCTAACCCTGCCCTCTATTAGTTTAAAGCCGCTGTCCCTTGTCCCGTCAATCTCCCTTGTAGATGTCCCCAGTGCTATTGAGGGGAACATTGTGAGAGCTGAGATCACACCTGTGGCATTTTATTTGTAGGATTTTAGCACTCTCTTCATCCGTGAGTGTTGCAAATTGAGACGAAGACAAAGTATTTATTTTTGCTTTATAGAATGGCTTCAAGTGTCACTGCATGTCTGAGTCCCACCAGAGGCAGCTGCTGCTGGCTTCTGAAAATCCTCAGCAATTCATGGATTACTTCTCTGAGTAAGTCTTCTGTATATTTTTACCCAGATCTTCATCCCTGTATTTGGTCTGCACAGCCACACCCCTAAGGCCCAATAATGTTTAATTGAAGACACTTTATTGTGATACATATTCGTGTCAGCTCTTTTTGTAATTGAAAATTTAGCCAGTGCTATCTTTAGGTAAAAAGGTAGCCATGATTTCAGTCAAATTTGACGGTTTTGTCTCGTGTTTTAATCTTGTTTAAAGTTGCTCTGTGTTACAAATACATCACCTTTCTGTCCCTGCTGAGTGACTGCCACACGCACACGAGCTAAAAAAGCCACAACAGAGAGAGAATGAGTCAAGGGAGGGACTGACATCCCCCAGCTTCTCCCAGGCCTTTGTGCAGCTGACCTGCATGGCAGCTGGGATGACTGGAGCTGTCCTCAGCACGAGTCTGAAGTGAGGCTTTGTGCTGCAGGCCTGGAATTAGCAGGGAGATGAGTGATCCACTGCCCCATCCACCCCTCTGCCCTTTGTCCTGCCCTGTGCTCTGTGTCAGTCAGCCTGGGGAGACACCTGGTAACAAAACACCAGCAATTAGTGGGAAGTGTTGAGATTCCTTTGCTCAATTTTATCCCTTTGAGAGGCTGTTGCTCTCTTGGAGATTGAAGGTGTGTGCATGTATCATATAGTGTTTCATCCTGCATTTAATCCTGCTCGACTGAAAAAGGGAAATGTGTCTGAATATCATCATGCTCAGCTCAAAAAAATAATCAGGCTTATACTGCAGATGTTTAATTGTTAATGACAACAGAAAATTGCTTCCTAGTTGTTACAGTTTTACTAAAAATATTTTTTTTTCATTCCCTAAGGGAATTCCGAAATGATTTCCTAGAATTGCTCAGGAGGCGATTTGGTAAATATTTGCTCTTTGTTTATTTGTTTGTTTGT
>VYZR01084392.1:0-25021 GCA_013400675.1 Oxylabes madagascariensis
ATACCTTTTATTAGACCAACAGATACAAACAAGGAGCCCGAGGGGCTGGGAAAGCAAAGAGACTGACAAGCTTTCAACATCTAAGTCTTCTTTTCCAGTCTGAAGATGGGCTGTTGGCCTGAAAACCTTTCTGCTCAGACTAAATAATATTAGAAAGAATTAGAAAACTTGGTCCTCCTCTAAATTCCCCTCACTTGACTTAAACCGCCAAAGCTTCACCACTAAATCATTAAATGATGACTGTACCTCTGAACTGAGTGCTTGAACACAGTAAAAGGTTTGCAAAACCTTTCTCCAAACAACAAGAAAACCTAAATCCACGTATGGGAAGTGTACAGTGCCATCCCTTGCCAACCTTTGCTTCCCCACAATGTAATGGCAGCCCAAGGTCCTTCACCAGCACATCCTGGACCAGAAATGTCCCAAGCCTGAAGCTGTGAATGTGCTGGTCTGCACAGCACTGCTCAGTCCAGCAGCCAGGGAACACCAGGAGGATGCCTATTCCTCCAGACTTTAAAGGCTTTCTTGGGAATGATATGACTGTTCTAATTTTTTAATGGTTTTATTACACTTTTTAATTAATCATTTTAATTACCGATAAGCAGCCGTGCTAAAGTCTTAAATCACTTTCAGCCAGCATTTAGCAAATTGTGTCATTATGTCATAAGCTGCTATTGGGGGAACATAGCTTGGGAAAATTATTGAAATTTTAAATTTTGATAAGCTAACTCTGATATGATTCAATTAGCAAAGCCTAGGAGAAGACATTTTAGAGAAAGCAGAAGATAAAGAAGATAATAACAAAGACTCAGTATATGTCTTGGAAAGTCCATACAAAAAACAAGATATGGAAAGGACTAAAAATATGGACTAATTAACATCAACAGCAATAAATCAATAACCAATAGAGGATGGAATACTAATTAATGAAAGAGAATTATGAAATTCAGAAAGAATGAACATTCATTTCTTTATTTGCTAACAAAGTATAAATAGATGAAAAAGCTTTGTATCTATGTCTGTGTAGAGATCAGAATTTTGTCAGCCCCTCACACATCTCCTGGCCAAGAATGAAGCAGTGCCTTACTTGCTAACATTAAAAGACAATGTTAGAGGGTTTTACTTATCCTTACAGCTTTGAAGGATTTTGATAACAGCTCCACAGGAAAAGTCATTTTAGCTTAGCAAAGGTTGGCATGGAGGAAGCAGTGCTTACAAAGGTTGTCACCGCACACATGACACTGGAAATGCTGTCAATCCCAAAGAGCACGGAGGAGGGAATGCACAAAAAGTCACTCTGGAGTTGTGCTGGGAGAAACACGACCTCAGTGGAATTCCTTTGGAATTCCTGTGCTGCCCCTGTGGAGTGCAGGACCACGAGGGGTGGCTCCAGGATGGGAACTTCTCAGTTTCCCCTGTGGCTTTCTGAACGAGCCATTCTGTATACACTGCACAGCTTTTTAAGTTGTCCGTCACTGGGGACATTTGAAATGACGCCACCTGATCACCACCAAGGCCAACCAGGGGCTCTTCCTTGAGTTGCACCACGGATGCTGCTGGATATGAGATGCTCACAAGGATCTTCACCAAAGGTCACTTCTCATGGAACCAGGGAATCCCAGAATGGTTTGGGTTGGGAGGGACCTTAAAGATCTTCTCATTCCAATCCCCCTGCCATGAGCAGGGACACCTTCCACTATCCCAGGTTGCTCCAAGCCTCATCCAACCTGGCTTTAAGCACTTCCAGGGATTGGCAAAGCTTTTCTGGCCAACCTGTGCCGGGTCCTCAGCACCCTCGCAGTAACAAATTTCTTTTGAGTATCTAACTCTGCCTCCCTTCAGCTTCAAGTCATTCCCCCATGTCCTATCACTGCATGTCCTTGTCACAACTCCCTCTCCAGCCTTCCTGCAGTCCCCTTTAGGTACTGGAAGGCTTCTAAAAGGTGCCACCAGATGCATCTCTTCCATGGTTTGACATATTCTGGGATGGTTTCACATTACAGACACCACCACCAAAGACGTGCTCGATGGGCAGGAATACAGATACACCCTGCTGACCCATCACTCCCAGAATTTGGCCAGCCTACCCAAAAAAAGCACACGATGCTGCTGCCAGGGGATCCTCTCCAACAGTGAGGCACGGCTGGACAGCTCAAGCTGCACGGAAACACCAGCACTGTGACGACTGGCTCCTCGATTTCCTTGCTGAGGGAGCAGAGACCGCAGCGAGGGACAGGGAAGGAAACCCAGAGCTGTGCCCATCCCTGTGTCTGGCCTCACACCCATGCAGTTCTCANCCAAAACAGGCTCTAGGTAAGGTTTTGTCATAAAATTCCTGTATGACTTATGGGAAATGTCCATTCCATGGAATGGAAATTGGAAATGGAAACTGGACAGGTATAAGAAACTGCTTTCCCATGCATTTAATAAGCCAGATGACAGCCTGTTTAAGTGGTATTACAGATTGGGCAGAGGTGTCTTTAACCAAGCAGGATGTCCCTGCCCTAAGAGATTTGGGGAAAACTCAGAAATGCCCACTGCCAAAAAGAAAAGCTCTATTTCATTGTCATGGAGGCAGGACCTGAAACCACATGCTAGAGTCAGAAAAGGGTGAAATAAAAATGATTTAAAAAAATTAAAAGGAAAGGAAAAAAGAAAAATAACTTGTCAAAAGATACTTTATTACCACAGAACCTGAGCCAACTGTACAAGAAGGCTTTGCAGCAAGCAAACAGCTCTGCCAGACAGCTGTGAGAACTTCACACTCAACAGACAACCAACCTCGGCTCTAATCACCACCTCCAGTGCTACTCCAAGGAAGATTTGCTCAAAATCTGCAAGTTAAAGACAATTCTGTCTATAATTTATAGTCCTGGGAAGGCCAAAAGTACTCTCTTAACCCAGAGGAGAAGCCATGAGGCTTGGTAACAATACGAAAAGAAAAAAGCAGCCAAGAAAAAGCAACAACAACAAAATCCAACAAAAAATCCAACCTCTCTCTGACCTCCAAACTTAACAAGCCAAAAGCGAGGCGACACACAACAGGCAAGTAGAGGCAGAGCAGAGAGAGTACAAGGCAAAAGGTGAGGCACAAACACATCCACCTGGCAGGGACACACAGAGGAAACGGGGCTACGAAAGACTGACAAAAACCAGATGAAAACAAACCAAGGAAACACAGATCCCTCCATCACACCTTATCCTTTAATGTGGTGGGCTTGCAGAGTGAATTTGTAAAGCACAGGCCCTCTCAAAATATGGAGTCCAGGGAGGGAATAATTGATTCCCTTAAGCTTGGCCCTACAGAGACTCAGCATCAGGCTTTGCTGCCCCAAGCTTTGCATTCCAGCTGTGGCAAAAGCTAAGGACAGAGGAAAGACACCACCTCACGTGGGTGCACATTCTAGGGGAGTTTTGTATGCTGAGGCTTTAGCAGTCCTGCCATTCTTAATCACCACTGTGGTGAAAGGTAATGTGTTTGCCCATTATGGCTTACAACTGGGAAATATTTATGGAATGAGCAGCACGTTAACATGTCTTTATTTCCAGCAGTTAAACGAGGCTTCTGAGAGTCCTCCCTAATATTGTGGACATTTGTTTCATTGCATGAAACTCCGTGCTCAGTTTAGGATTAAACTGTCATAGGGGGATTTACTTATTTAACTGAATACTTGCTTTCTGAGAGAGAAATTCCAGTTGTCTGCTTCTCAGCTCTATCTAGCCATCAATACAAGCCAATTTCAATTTCAGGTTTCCTGAATGCCTGGATTGAGAGAAAAAGAGGTGAAAATAAAAATCCATTTTTTTCACAGGGAAAAAAAAAATCAGCCAAGACAGACAACAACAAAACCAACAAAATAATCTAGCAGCATTAAAAAAAAAAAATCACACACGGTTCTTCCTAAAGGTATAGAGAAGCCTCTTCTGCTCAGCCTTTATGACTTTCAGCTTCTTTAAACACACAAACTTGTCAAAGACTGCATGCAGAAGGGACTCTTGCAGGCCTGTCTTTTGTCTGCTGTGCAAACTTGTTGGATGCTCTGAGTGGCTGCAGAGTGGAAATGAAGCAGCAGCTCCTGTGGCACAGCCCTCACCGCCCCGGGCAGATGAACACCCAGCAAGCACAGGAAGGCAAACTCCCTCTCAATGGGGTTAATCAGATGAACAATTATTTTCCATAGTGTCGTCATGTTCAAGCATAAACACGCTTATCTTTGTGCTTAAGATACAGCAAAGGCAAAGCCCTGCTGCAAAAATCCCTTTCTCATGTCTGATTCTGTTGTGGGAGCTATAAATCTTAGTAGAAAAAAAGGATTAAGGACACAGAGTAACTTCATTCTGTCCTTCAAACTCCAGCATTTTGAAAAGTGTATGGAATTGCAAATATTAGTAAAATTTAGGTGAGTTTTTTGTTATTTAAGTTTCCATAATCATGTTATACTGTTTATTTTAAAGGCTGCAGGCAAAGGAAAAAGGAGAACATTTTCAGGGAATACTATATAAAAAAAGGATGTTCCAACCACAAAAATCATTATTTACAACAAGTTTTCAGGAAACAACTCCTACACTGTTCACTTTTCAAAACTGTTTCTAATCTAAAAAGTCCTTCAATTTTAACATTCACTTCCATGATCCCAATTTAACAGCTATGATGAACTACCAAATCCTCCCCTTTTTATACAGAAGAAAAACCCACAACACAAACAGAATGAGTGGTGCAGGGTTAGAATGAACACCAGCTTAATTTCTACCCATAGCTTCAAGGGCAAGATAAGATGATTTGAATATCAGAGGAAAAAAGGACTCCACAAAGACACAGTCCTCACCTTCTGAAATAAGTGACATCCAAGTGTTCACAAAACTCTTGGAAAGTTAATAAACCACTACAGGCGTGCCTTTGTCTCTGTCAAAAGCCTAATTAAAGCTGCTGGCTTAAAACTAAATACTGATACAGACTCATACCCATGAAATCACATTTTGAACAAATTAAAAAAGTTCAGGGAGCCTGGGTGAAAGTGCCAGGCTGCAAGGGCTCTGCTCTCTTGGCCATGCTTAAGAAGTGTCCAGATTTTAATGAGCCTCCATTTCAGGTTCGATTGGTTCAGCAGGTCAGGTCCATCACCACTTAGGGATAAGTGGAAAGGCCTCTCAGGTTCAGGAGCAGCCCAAGCCTCAGCGCTGAGGCCAGCTGGGGTTTTCCAACCAAGCACATGGGACAAAAACCAGCACTGCAGTTAGGCACAGATTAATCACTCAAACCTATCAATGCAGTTAGGCACAGATTAAGCAGTCCAAAACCCAGCACTGTAGTTAGGCACAGATTAAGCAGTCCAAAACCCAGCACTGTTGGCACAGATTAACCGGTCCAAAACCCATCAATGCAGTTAGGCACAAATTAACCAGCCGTGTGACTCTATTCAAAGCATGGAAAGTTCTCCTTCAGGAGGGAGGAAAAACAGAAATCTAACAAAAACTCTGAGAGCCAGAAACCCTGATCCATCACTGTTATTGATCACCAGAAGAACAAACGAGCCCACAACTGCCCTTAGACATCATTAGAAAAAGCAGATGTGTCTTTCCACCTTTCCCACCTGCACACGCCTAGCCCCAGGCTAAATCTCTTTAAGAAAGCATATTAACTCAAATATAAAAAGCTCTTGGCTTCATGTTGCATTGTTCAGGCATTCCCTTTCTGCTGCTGTGCCCTTTGGAGTGCTGTAAAGGACAAAGCAGAATTAAAGAGACGGAAGAGAAGAGAAACAAAACAAGGCATTCTCATTTAAAGCAACCCAGCCCCATGTATGAATTGAAAGTTCAGCTGACAAAAATATTTAATATCTCAGTCTGGTCAGGGAAGTTTTCCACTGAACAGTTCATGTTTTCAGGACATAGAGGAGGAGGAGGAAAGCACAAGATCCATGGGTGAAAACCAGGAGACAGCACCTGCTCACTGGGTACCAGATTTGGGCAATTGTCCGAATACTGCGTGGGAAACCTGCTGAAGTCCAGTGGCCAGGTAAGAACTGAAGCCACTGACCTGGCATTCCTGAGGATTTCTTAACACAGGAGGGTCCCTTTGGCCTGTTGTGTCCAAGTAATGTTTTCTCCCAAATCAAACAGAAAACCACCAGCATCTCAGAAGCTCTTGCATAAGCTTAAGGCTGATATTACTGAAATACACACAGTCAGATGCCCACTTCTTTACCTGATACCAAAAATAATCCTGAATGCCATGAAGCTTCATTAATCACTACCATCAAGTACAAAGCACTAAAGTGCTTTCACATACAGCAGGAAGGGCAATACTTGAACCTGCATTAGCAAAGGGAAAGGAAACACTACAGATATTACCCTCTCCTGCCAGCAATTAAAGAGGCTCTTCATGGAAAAGCTGCTCTTTACAATGTTTGCCCTACTTAGCATTAGCTCTCAATTAGTAAGAGGCAATGCTCCAGAGGATGGTAGGAATCCAAAGAAAAATATTAACAGGTAGAGAGTAGAGGTTGAAGGCTGTTAAATGAGCTCACAAGATCCTCTGGGTGGCAATAAGAGGAGGAAAACAGGTTGAAGCAAACTAAATGCTGCTTCTCAGTGCAAGGCACAGCGGTGAAGCAGTGCAAATCCACCACAGCAAAAAAGAGAATGGTCCAGAAGTCATCCAGTTGCAGGGAAAGACTGAAAAGCACCAGAAATTAAAAGTCTGTGGAGGACATGACCCCAACAAACTCCCTAAATACTCGTCAGACTGTGCACAGGAAAGAGTAATGCCACTGGTTTGAAAGGAGCCAAGGTATGACCTAAGAAAATACTGCAAAGATTTGTAAAACAATAACCTAAATATGAAGGAACTAGTTAACAGTGTAACTAAGGTATTCTCCTCTGACCCCAGGGCAAGACATTATCTGGCTACAATTTAAAGGAAAAAACCCAGAACTCCCGAGGGACTAATGAAAAAGCCACTGAAAAGTGGTTGAGAAATGTCTAGAACACAACTACAGGATGAGCAAGAAGGAAGTCCTGGGCTTTCCCTTGGGATTTCAAGGGAGGGGAAAAGTAAAGTTTACAGATGTCATGTCAAACCCAATTACTCTTTTCTATTATAAAAACACCCTGCCCCTTTCCATTTAGGAAATTTCATGTTTACTGAGTATTTTTGCGCTACTTTTCCCATCTGTAGGCTGAAGCCTTTACCAGCTGCTCAACGCTTTACTGGCCCTTCAGCACAAGGGTGCATCAGAAATTTGTGCATCAATAATGTGTATTTACAACTCTGGCATTTTAGATCTCAGTTTATGTGCCAGTGTGCACGAGATACTGTTAATTTAATCACCTGTGCAAGTACCGAACCATTCAGCTGGGCAGGACTGCCTGAACCACAGCTGTGTTTTCATTTACCTTATAACCGCTGATAAACCTGACCAAACAAAAACGCTCAAAACTAATCAGATTTATATTTGCTCTGCTCAACTAACTACATAAATCATGGGGAAATGATCAATAGACTGCAGTTTCCAGACTGTTAACGTCTACTGAAAAAAAAATGCAAAAATAATTAACATTCAGTAGAAGAGTTTTGACTGGAGCCAGTTTAACCAGTGAAAAAGGATTTTTGAAGCATAGGTCCATGTTCAGTACAATGCTGATACCACTTGGGGTTGCTTGTTTTTCAGAAAACACTTCCTGTACTATGGAAATCAGATTCTTCAGTCGTAATTTGCATGTCTGAATTAACACATGACAAGTAATGCAGAAAACCTCAATGTCTTTATCTAGGTGTTGCAGGAAAGTGTTTCTTCAAGTTACAGGCATCTTGCAGAAAAGTTAGTATTGTATGTGCATTTTACAAGACCTGTCACTAATGCATGGAATAACTTCAGGTGTTTTACCTATGTAGGAGCGGTTTGCACATCTGTAATTTCTCATTACGTTCCTCCACTTCATTTAACTTCCAAAAATCCAACCCAGTACTGCCATAACAGTGCTAATCCCTCCCTCTGTCAATGGAGACAGCAGGTAAAACAGATAACCCTTAATGAAATTGTTTCCTACCTCTCCAAACACAAATTTTCTCCCTAAATTCCCATTTTTCCCCCAAGACACTGCATGTGCAAGGCCCTATTGGTATTTCCCACCAACAGGAGATCTTACATGGTTAATAAAAATCAGACATTTTACGGCTTGACACCCCACCCCCGGTATTTATAAAGGATCTTATGCATTTCAAAGGGAGATTCCCAGCTCGATAATGGAAGAGTCATTACTGCAGCCTAGTCCTGCAAAAGTCCAAGACACTGAGCTTTAATGTCATGCCAATCTTATGTACAGAACAGCTATTTTGGGTAATTATAGAAGTTGTAATAATGCCTTTGGAGTCCCGTGAAGTTGAGCTCACTCAAGACACGTAGTCTTGCAGGCAGAAACCTTTTCAACAGGGATTCAATTTGTTTTAAAAAAATACTGAGAATCCTATCTTTTAGACGTCAGTATTTTATAGTAGTATTTGTATGTAATTATCTACAAGATTTCTAATCTTTAGCTGATGTACATCAGCATAACCTTGCTACCTGATCAAGTTACACCTATTTACATCAGAGGAAAATTCAAACTTATGCCAGGTCTTATTTAGCAGTACCTCTTGCAACTTATCTGTATTTTCCTTTAAGTATAAATGTATTTTTTACAAAATGATCTTAAATGTCATCTGATACAGCACTCGCTGTTTTGAACTGAGCATTTTACTACAGCAGAATTAATTTCCAGTTGTTCGAAAATTAAAGACAGCTCAATCCAAATCAAGTGGGAGCATCTGCAGAATGTTCAAGAGAAACATTTATCAGGATGAGGCTGTTTGAGGACGCTCCTTTTGCTGCAGCACAGGTGAAGGATGAAGGCCTTGGTACATTCCACGAGCATGTGGATCTGAGCTTTTCCTCTCTCCCTGGGAGGGAACACTCTGTTCTTCAAGCACGCAAAAAGCAGAGAGAAATAATAAAAAAAAAGGCATGATAAAATACTACAAGCTTGTTAGCTACCGTGCACCTCAGCTTTCACTGACGTCTTTGGTGCAGCTTTCACTTCTTCAAGTCCCTTCTGTTAACCGAGCGTGATTAATTGCCCTTCAGTTTTCCAAGCCCCACACTGAGCTTGNGAACATTAAAGACAGCTCAATCCAAATCAAGTGGGAGCATCTGCAGAATGTTCAAGAGAAACATTTATCAGGATGAGGCTGTTTGAGGACGCTCCTTTTGCTGCAGCACAGGTGAAGGATGAAGGCCTTGGTACATTCCACGAGCATGTGGATCTGAGCTTTTCCTCTCTCCCTGGGAGGGAACACTCTGTTCTTCAAGCACGCAAAAAGCAGAGAGAAATACTAAAAAAAAAAAGGCATGATAAAATACTACAAGCTTGTTAGCTACCGTGCACCTCAGCTTTCACTGACGTCTTTGGTGCAGCTTTCACGTTTTCAAGTCCCTTCTGTTAACCGAGCGTGATTAATTCCCCTTCAGTTTTCCAAGCCTGCCTCTGCTTAGATGCCAATTTAGCAATTAAATTAATCGTCAAATATTTCTTGCCAGAGAATAAAAAAGAAGTTTGACTCGCCTGGGCAAAACGCAATTCCCAAAGGATTTGAGCATTTAATGAGCGGAACAGTTACGAAAAAATGTAAAAACTGGCAAATCAGACAGCAAAGAAAGAGACAGGAAGTGACAGATTTAAGAAAATACCTCTAAAGTAGAGGAAATGAGTCGTCCTTTAAGAAATCATACATATAAAGCACATAAAACAGAGTATTCTTTGTAGACTTGACTGAAGAAGGAAAGGAAAAAAAAAGAAGAGATAAAAAAAAAGACACATCCTGAATAGCATTAAAAGCAAGGCAGCTTCAGTGGTCAGCCTCTTCTAGTCAAGATGGAAGTTTGAATAATTTTAAAAGCAGTGTCCAAAGTCTATCTGCAAAAGAAAAAGTGTGAAAAAAGGAGAAAAAAGACAACTAAATGCACGGAGAGGTGTGACTTGAGCCAGTAAGTGGACACACAGCTGCCCATGTGAAGAAAAAGATCTGCTCCATGCACTGTAAAGTCCTAAGGGTGAGAGTCTTGAAAGGATAAAAGGATTTAAAAAAAAAAAACAAAAACACCTCTCCTGGGAGGGATGTGCTGAGAAGAGCCCTGCGCTGAGTTTCTGCCCAGATGAAGTTCTGCCCNATTCTTTGTAGACTTGACTGAAGAAGGAAAGGAAAAAAAAAGAAGAGATAAAAAAAAAGACACATCCTGAATAGCATTAAAAGCAAGGCAGCTTCGTGGTCAGCCTCTTCTAGTCAAGATGGAAGTTTGAATAATTTTAAAAGCAGTGTCCAAAGTCTATCTGCAAAAGAAAAAGTGTGAAAAAAGGAGAAAAAAGACAACTAAATGCACGGAGAGGTGTGACTTGAGCCAGTAAGTGGACACACAGCTGCCCATGTGAAGAAAAAGATCTGCTCCATGCACTGTAAAGTCCTAAGGGTGAGAGTCTTGAAAGGATAAAAGGATTTTTTAAAAAAAAACAAAATGCACCTCTCCTGGGAGGGATGTGCTGAGAAGAGCCCTGCGCTGAGTTTCTGCCCAGATGAAGTTCTGCCCAACTGGGAGACTTCTTCAGTGATTCACAAACTGGAGGCCTCTGTGGTACCCAAGGTGTTGGATGCACCTTTATCACAAGCTGGATGGGCAATTCCCAGACTCACAACAGCAAGAACTGCCCAGCTGGACCCACTGAAGTCCTGAACACCCCAGCACCAGGTCAAGGAGAGGAACAGGAGCAATCTGAGGAGAGTGTTAAGGGCTTTGTTGAGTGCCACTGACATTTTTAAAAGGTAACTCAAGCCTTGCTTATGTGAAGTTAAGTCTTCGTTAAATACCCATTTTTTGAAGCTGGTTGCTATAATGCAGGAAATGTCACACATAAAAGAGCTTTATGTGAGTGCAAACATCTTACAGGGCAAATTTAACCTCTGAGATTGTGTGTTCATCCCTACAAAAGAACATTCATTGTCCAGACGTGCTCAGTGAGGTTTTGCTGGGGAGGAGGGGGAATGCAAGAAAAAAATTACCCTCACTGCGTTTTACAACTACAAAAGGCACTTCTAAGACATTTTTTGTATAACTACGAGATTCTCATTCATTGTAACATTACTCCATTAAAAAAAAAAATTACCTGGATTTGATTCTTAATTTTTGGAATTATTTGTCATTCACAAGGTAGAGAAATTAGACTAATTAATAAATGTGAAAGCCTTCTGCCACAAGGATTTCCCTTGAAAGGGCCGTAACAGCGATTTTAGCACTGAACTGCTCCAAGCAAGCTCTCTGCCTGGTTTTCTCTGGCCATAAAGGCAGCAGCAGTTACACTGAGCAACAAGCCTGCTACTGTAATACATCACTCATCACAGCCTAACTGGCATGATAAAGTGTTTGTGAGGGGATTGTGTGGCCAGCCCAAACAAAGGCCACTTCATCTTGCATTTCCTAGAAATCTTTTTTTTTCTAGGAGAAAAAAGCTCACATCCTGAGCTGTGCCTATGCAGAATGCTGGGAAGCCTGAGCCACTCCCCAGCCCTCCCCTCTCCCTGCACACCCTTGTCAAATAACTGCTCTGCTGCAGATCCCTGATGCATTTCATTCAGTTACAAATGAAATAATATTATAATCACTTGGGGTTTTATTACTGTTACCTGGAGATGCTGCCAGCAGCTCCCTCCAGCAATTTGCTGAGTGGATGAGATTTGCAGCAAACCTAAAGCAATCAAGCCAGCAAGGTCATCTTTATTGCAGAGCGAGAAATAAAGGCTGCATGAGCCTCACATGGTTTTTCACTCCTCTCCCTCCTCATTGTCCTGCTCCATAGCTCCAGTTTCTGAAAGCTCATGGGGAGAAGATGTAGAACTGCTGGGAGAGCATCTCCCCATCCCTGACTGTGGGGCACCTTCTCCCTTCAGGGAGCAGGAGGGCGTATCTATTTAGATATATTTACATGTGCAAATCCCCATTTCTTCCAGCATTTCCCCACAAATAGAAGACAGAGAAACCAACAAACAGAGTGATCTATCATTTCTCCAAACTATTATCCTGTTAAATTTGCTGTGGTTTGGGCAAGCAGGGATTTACCCAGCAGCATCTCTGGTTTGAAGTGCACAATCCAGAGATGAGCATGCCTCAGCACTTTCTGAATGCCCTTGTGTTTTAATTCCCCTTCAGATCCTTTGAATTTCCTACTTCCACTGGCATTACGTGGCTGTGAGCTTCCCTGCTACCCCACCATGAACAGCACAGCTCTCAGCTTGACCTTCAGCCGAAGTGCTGAGGGCAGGAGGGAAGGTGTGTTTGGCCACCTGACACGGACCCTTCCTCTTGTCATTTTGGGAAGTAGGAACTACATTTCCCACAGTCACACCTGGGAGATTTTCCATCCCAGCCGGGTTTACCTGTACATCCAAGTCCCCACTCTCAATGCCCAAAGGACACCTGCCAAAAGCCAGCATGAGATGGAGGGTGCTGGCCTTCCCAATGCTACATTGCCTCGTTCAAACATCATCTGATGCCCAAGAGCCACAGGACAGCTCACCACCAGCCTCTGAGAGCCTGCTGGCCTCTTGGCCTGCCTCCTTTGGTGGCCAGTGAGCTCTTGAGCCCATGAGAGAACCAATGTGGCCACTCCACATTAGAGGTGACAAGGAAAACAGGGCAGATGAGAGCTGGCAGAGCAGCCAGGAAGCTCTCCTAAAGCACACACAAGAAGTTCTCTCTTTCCCAAGCTGTTTGCGTAAGCTGAATTTGCTTCAAGTTAAAACATCGTTCAAAATACGTGGTTCTGCTCTTGCTCACTGAGTGCTGGCCGTGGCTCTGTGTGGTGTCCTGCCACTCACTGCTCCTCTCTCAAATCTCTTGGCACGTGAGCGTTCCAAGGCCAGGGCTGGAGCAGAGAGTCCCCTGCACTTCCTGCACAGCTCCCAGCTGAGATACAGCAGCCCCTGTGGAATTACAGACTCCACGCTGCAGCGGATCAAACACGAAAGCAACTCCCACCACGCTGCAGTCCATCACCTTCAGCCCAGGCCCACTCTCAGGGAATGAAAAACAACCCAAATTGGACTACCCACATAACCACAGCACCACAGGCCAACGGGGATACTGCCCTAACAGGACACAGTGCCAGCAGCTTCCCTGGCAGGACACGCTCAAATCCACGGGGCAACTGGATCCGAGGAGAATGGACAATCCCATGGTCTGTTTGAAACGTTATAGAAGACACAGGTTGAATATTAATCAGAAAGGAAAAAAGTGCTGATCATCACCATATCAATGGGCTCAGTTTAGCTTTCAGCACTCATTATTGTCTGGTGTGAGGTGCAGGACTGAGTCTGTGCAGATATTTCCAAGCTGCAAAGTTATAGCTATGGTTTTATCCCCAAAGCCTCTAGAAAGGACTGTAGCAACTCTACCAAACACTTGAAGATTTAAAAATAAATTTTAAAAAAAACAGCTCTGCAACAGCATCATCTAAGTGACAATGCCCAGGAACGGGGTCTGGAATATTTTACAGTGATTCTGCTACATTCCAGCACACACATTTACTTTAGCTGACCACAGAGTGCATGAGCATGCAGCTACATGAAAAGGGGTGCTTTCCAGTGTGTGGCAACTGGGGGAGTCTAACCAGAATATTAAGAGACAGCCATATTTTACTATTATTTACCATTGAGGCACCACAAGAACCACTGCAGCTCCTTTCTTCTGAACATAATCATCATATTGATAAAACTGGCTGCATTCCCAAACTGGACACGGCTTTTTTGTCCCACCACACAAAGAGAGGCAGACACAAAGACAACCAGTGACGTTATATTGGCTACCAAAGAAAACAAAATCCAAGCCACTGTTCCTCACTGCACGCTCTCAGCTTGGACAGGAAGAAAACATACTCTTAAGAAGTCACTTTCAGACCTCTAAAGAGTCGACTGTTTTGCATGGTAACTAGGCATGAAATTACACCAGCTACAATTCAGGCAGCTCAGTGTTTTTCCTACGTTTTGCCCATCATTCAGGTGCACGAGTGCTCCCACTTGGATTTAACTCGGATGCCACGCCAGAACACATCCCGTCAGCAACACACTTGTCACTTCCACGCAGGATGGTTTTGCTGGCATGTGGAAGCAGCTGAGGCTCACAGCGTGTTGCTTTCTTGGCAGGTATTCCACCTCGCCTAAGGGAGACAGGCATAGGGGAGCTCTACGTCTAGGAAAAATAAGATTATTGTAGCCCATCAGATACGGTTTCCGGCTTTAAGGATTAGAGCTGTGTCCCAGCGAGAGCCAGGGAAAACAGCAGGTTGTTCCTTAGCTTGCACCTTGTAACATTTTATTGTTTACCTGCATTTATTTTAGACTAACTTCCTTTCTGAAGGCCTATCAGTCCTTCTCTGCCCAACCCCACCACACACCCAGCCCTCTCTACTCTCACAGAAACTGCTACTAAGGTTAAGCACATTTAAGTTTCACATCATCCTGACACTCCTTAAGGAAATAGTTTCTTACATATCTGCAAGTGACTGCTTTTCCTCCTCCTCCTCAGCACTTCCCACCTCAAATTTTGCCCCTCTGCTGGTCCGCTGCAAAGGTGAGCACCTGCAAGCAGCTCCCTGATTTAGCCAGGGAAGAAACTGGTTCACTTGGAGCAGCAGCTACAAAAGGAGCAACATCTGCTCCGTAAGCACTCAGCACAGCGTTGCACAAGAGCATTTACTTTAGCCTGCCTGATATTGCAAATGCCAAAGGAATCTGGTTCCCTCATATCTCTGCTCACGGGACCTCTGTTTAGAATATTTGAAATTACTTAGGCTCCAGCACATTAATAAGACCCCCCTCTGGGTTTCACTCTGGCTCTCCCGCTTTCACCACCTTTCACCTCCAAGAGGTTTTTTCCCTTTGCTCCACTTTGCTCCCTGGTGCCAGTGAAGAATCTCATCTGCAGCCCTGCAAGCTGGGCTCCCTCAGTTTTATTAGGAAATCATCTCCAGTGATTGCCCTGGGCCACGGTTCAGAAAGGCTGATGGAGATCTGCAGGTTTGTCTGCAGGGCTCCTCGCTCCCAGCTCAGTTCATTCCTCCTGATGCTCTCTGGGAACCAGAGCACACCATGCTGATTATTTTTGCAATTTCTGCCAGTGACTTTTCTGCCCCTGAACAGGTGGGGAGGGGACATTTCCTGACCCTGCTCTAGGAAAAGGTCCACTCCAGCAGAAAATTTGGTTCTCCCTCTCCCTCCTGAAAACAAGTCTGCTCCTGCCTCACTTCACTTCAGCCCTGACGGTGGAATTTTAATTGCAGTGACTGGTGAAAGTGGGGAGGGAAGGTGTGGTTTGGCTGCAGGACACAGAGTCAGGACCTCTTACACTCTACACCTTGCCCTGACGGTACCTCCTCCTGTGCCCTGGGGATAACCTCATCCCATGCAGGGAGAGCTGTTGTCCCACAGCGTGGAAGGAGCATGGGAAAGGTTTGCAAAGCCCTTTGATAGTAAAGCACAAAATTCTAGACCCAGGGTAGCAGCTCCCTCAATGTACTGGGAAATCAGATTCCTCCAAGTTTCCCTGCGAGCAAGGTCAAAACCACACTTCAAGTTTGCTCGAGAATGACAGCCAGTCTAAAATTAAGCTGAAAAGTAACTTCTCACCCCCTTGTGAAACAGGCCACAAAAAAGCCTAAATGCATCTTCAAAGCCAAAACTGATCTTCAACACGAAATACTCCCTGGAGAGCAGAGCAAGCACAGGCACATGTTCCAAGGCAGAGCTGGGTGTCGACATCAAGGCCCGGACAGGGCAGAGCTGCTGCTCTCAGGGGACAGGGACTCGGTGGTGTAAAGCATGGACCCACCCCGAGCCACCTCTTGCCACACTCAGCTACCAAATATCACGATTTCTCCACAGTGATGGAGCAAAAGGGAAGATCAACGTCAAAGCAAAAGAGCTTAACGTGAAACAGCACATCGCTCTCTTGCTCTTCCTCCATCCCATGAGACCTATCTCATGGTAATTTGAAGTAAAGTTGTTTTTCCACCCAAGCTCTACTTTGAGTCAAGAAGCCAGCAGTGACAGCATCAGAAAGCTATTTGGGAATGGAACTGAAGAGCTGTCAGATAGCTTTGTGGGGTTAAAAAAACCAACTTAGAAAACCAAACACAGGAGGCAGGGGATGGCAAACCTCAAGATGTCTGAAGAACACAGGAGCCAAACTCAGAGATTGCTAAATCACCAGGACTTCGTCAGTTTACAGAGCCTCCTCTCACTCCCTCCCCTGTGTTTCAGAAGATGAGTGTGCATTTCTGGGCAGGACTGATTTCAGCAAAGTGTCTGTGGAACGAGCATGAGGACACGTGCAGGAGAAAAAAAGCAACAGTGGAGGAGGGGAAAAGATGGGGAAATTAATCCAAAGGCTGCAATGAAGTTCAAAAATTTTAAGAAGTCAGGGTTTTTTCCCATTTAAGTGCCTGGTGAAGGACTGGGGTGCCTCTGTTATGGTGCACGCAATGTCTTTCAAGCCAAGTCTGTCTCTGGAGCAGAAACTGAACACGCTTTCCCCCAGAGAAAGTTCTATTGTCCTGCAGTCGCTGCCAAATTCAGATGTTTAATTCGAAGTGTGAAACAGAAGGATTCCAGCCTGCTTTTAAAGAGAAAAATCTGCAGGCTACCGCTCCATCCCATAACTAACACCAGCGTTGTTCGGGGCAGGACACAGCACAGCTCCCTATCCTCAAAAGGAAAGGGAGGCAACGTATAAACAACACATCGCTGCAGATCACAGCCTGGGAGCTGCATACCTCAAACAGCAACCAGCGCTAACAGTCTGAGGCACCTCGACAGATGTATGGCCAAGCAGCTATAAAAGAGCCTTTGTGCTGGCCGAGCAGAAACAAGGCGTTTTCTGTACGGGAGGACGGCCTGACCACCTCGCAGGATAAACGGGGTTACACATTTCACACCTCCCCACACACGGCACAAGGCGGGATGGAGGGATGACCCGCACCAGGGATCCGCGGGAGCCGCTCTGCAGCCGCGGGGAAGGTGACTTTTCCCTCACCTTCCGTCCCCCTGGCTCGCAGCTCCCACGTCAGGACTTCACGGCCTGGTTTAAAGCGAGGCCCGCCCGCCATCCAGCAGAGGCTTGTCCCCCGCAGAAGATCATCACAAACACTCGTGACCCACCAGCCAGAGCGCCAGACAGAGGCTCTTCATCCCCATGCTTAAGCACCCAGCTGCTATTTTATATATTTTGAAGCACGCTTTTCATCTTCGCCCTAGTTTCCAGTCCTGAAATTGGGCTAATTCTTCAAGGCCGCGGGAGCCGCGGTGTTATTTTTGGCCTGGGGAAGATAAGAAAACCGTGTGGATGGTTTTTCCTCAGCGCAAGCACACACAGCAGCAGCAAACTTCACGATTCAGCCAAACACGTTATTCCACAGGATCAGAAGCGGCTTCCAGTTGGGCCCAGTAAAACACAGCAAGGAAAAGTGCAACTGCAAAAGGCTCTCGCAGTGACTGCAGTGCATGTTTCAACTCCAGGGAGGCAGAGAGAGGGGGGAGAAAAAGAGTATTTGAAAACCGTCAAAGAAAAATTGCTCTGTCCAAAACCTGGAAAAGCCACAGTTAGCAAACGTGCTCAGGGAAGCAAAAGCCCTGCTGCTTTATGAAGATTAAATCTGCTATTGTCTCACAGTTGTTGGCTGTTTGCTCTTTTTTAAATAAAGTTCCCCTTGCCCAAAGATGTTAGGAAATATCTCCAATAAGAAAAGGATATAAAAACAAGTATGCCAGTTAAATCTGTGATAAGGTTAAACAAACAAGGTAAGGTAAGGTGAGGGAAAGGTTTCTTGACAAATCATCTGTGATAAGGTTAAGCAAATTTCTCTTTTGTCAGGACAGGAAAGATACACATGCAAGGGCACAATATTTTCGTTGACCTGGACAATGAACGTGAGAGGTGTATGTTCTGAGTCACTCACGTTGGACAAAACTTTTTTTCAAGCATATGGTCTGAAGACTGTAGGAAACCATTTAAAAAAAATGGGTCAGGCATTTAACCCACTCTGCACCCTAACATTGAGGGGGACTGCAGGAAAAAAAGCTTTATAAAAAATTCAGACCTTAGATACAGAAAGTTCCCTGTTGAATATCTATTGAGAATGACACATAATGTTAAGTCTCAACAACTCATCTACTAAGAACTTCGTCCTTCTGAGGACAAAAGCCATTGCCCTCATGCAGAGATGCTGAGGTGTGAATTCTGCTGTCCCCTGGGCATGCGTTTTCTCTCTCTGCAAGACAGTAACACACAATAAAAAGTATGGTTACAAAGGATTAAGGCAGCTCAGTTAATGCAAACGAGCACTCTCTCCTGCATTCCTCACTAACACAGTGGTGACATAACCAGCCAAAACATGTAGCTTTAATTCAAATAAGGTTTAAAGAAGTTACTGCCAAGTAATTACACCCATTGAAGGCCCATGAGCAGAGGAACCTTCATTAATACCCCGCTGCCGTTCTCGGAGCGCGTTTCGGAGCAGCTGCACCAATCTGAAGTGGCAACCATGAACAAGAGCAGGCAACAAGTTTTCATGAGCAGGCTGGTGCCTGCCTTTCAGAAGACACCCTGACACATGGCTGAGCACAGCCACGAGGACAGCAGGCAAGGACACAGCGTCCAAGTGCTGGCTGCCTCCTCAGAAGGGCTGGGGCAGCCCTGAGGTACAGGAGCTTTCCGGTAATGTCCTCCTTTATTTTTCTGATAACATGCTTTTCTTTGCAGCTGAAAGAAGGTGACAGTGGCACTTCAGGAACTGCAGGCAGCTTTCTACTCCCCTTTTCTGCTTTCTAATGAACTGCTGGCCAAGTCCAAACCATGGGTTCCCATTTATTTCATTGCTAATCCTAGCCTCTGTGTAAGAACCTGTGCTTAATCCACAAAGAGCACCGGATGCTTCTGAAGACTGCTTCCAAGAACAAAAATACAGCACTCAGCTGGAGCTCCCTAAAGCCATTCAGTAGGAAGGATTAAACCCAGACTTGGATGAAACTTAGATCCAGTGGGCATGACCCTACCTGTGCTCTCTTCATTACACAAGAGCATGTTGTGCCTTTGCCTTTTCCTAAACCTCTTTCTAAGCTAATGACTCCAAAGCGCTGGCTCCAGGAGCCTCATCTCACAGCTCTGCACAAACACTCAGGGCTCACATCCATGCTCTCAGTATAAAGCAGCACAGACCCAAATGAAGCTGTTTGTGGACAATTAATGCTCCCAGGACATCAGATCACCAAGCACAGAAGCTGACCACTGAAGCTTCACCTGCACTGCAGCCCTGGGAACGAGTCCCTGCCAGCAGCTCAGGTGAAAATGGCATCACACAGGCTGCAAAGCTCTCTGTGAAAAGGAAAAACTGCTTCCAAGCTCACCTGGAAAAGGGAGCTCAGTACAGTGGCCCTCCTCTTACCACCAATACTTCACATCGGGGCACAACACTGAAGTGTGGACAAGAGATAAATGGATAAACAGACGTTTCCTATTCAAAGAAGAATGGTCCCTATTAGCAATATAAATTATATAAAGGTTTTGATTCTTTTCCTGAAGTCACCATTACCACACAAGCTGCAAGTAAGTGGCATTGAAGTTCAGTAAGTTCTCAAGGGTCCCTCCACAAAAATCTGTCACAACTTTTGCTTATGTTTCATTATTGTAGCACCGCTTTTAACTTGCTCAAGACACAACTGAAAAAGACACTAACTTGCCATCACTGAGGGTACCAGCAGAAGTTTACTTTCATGTAAAAAAAACTAACTAGAAGAGTAACTAGAGCTCAACTTGCAGTTTTGCAAGTGCTCCCAAATACACTTTTAGCTGAAACTTTAAAATTTAAGAAAACAAAACCAGTTAGTCCCCCAAACTTTTCCAATTAAGTTCCCAACTTCTTTGTGACACATAAAGGTCATTTTGGTCTAGGCACACAGGAAGATAATCCCCACCCTTCAGGCAATTGGGATTTCTGGCAAGATTTTAAGAGGTCTCCAGCTGATAACCATGAAAAGTTCACACCACCAGGAGTCCAGATAAGCTTTTAACACAGGAAATTAGTGCGAAAATGTTCTAAGCATTTTAAAGATCAATTAAGATGGTGTAACAGTCCAGCAAAGTAGAATTGAGTTCTCTGCTTCAAATCAGATGGGTTTAGAATACAAAACAGCAGCTCTGGAGCTGGGAGGTGTCTACAGGAAATGAGGTTAGACAAATGCAGGGCAATTAATCCTCTGTGCAGTCAGATTACGGACTCCCCCCATCCCCAGGGCCACCAGACACAGCCAGAGCAGGGTTAAACTGCTGCAGGTTGTCATCCTGCATCTTCCCTGCCCGTCCACGGGCCAGGGGTTCTCCCCCACAGCCTAAAAAGCCAATTTCTCTCCTGATATGTGAGGTACACTCAGGGACAACACATAGGGACACTCCAGATGTGCAGTGCTCATTTGTAACTGCAGATGCACACTATGAAAAAGCAGCACCAAATGCCATTTTCTGCCTTGTCAGCACTGGGTGACCGTAATGTTCATCAAGGACACTGAATTTTGGAGAAGCAAGAGATGAACTGGGAGTTCCTGGCAAGGGTGAGGAGTCAGCTGGTGTTAACAGCTCTTTTTGGGATGTCTCCCAGCACAGGCAGCAGACCAGTGACTGCAAACAGCGTGAACTGGGGAAAATGTGACTGTACAGATCACAAATGCATCCTCAGACACTGCCCTGGTACACTGTCAGCCCAGGGGGCAAGGAAAGTGTCTCAGCACACAGCTAGGAAAGGAATATAAAGGATAGAATATAAAGAATATAAAGGAAAGAATACAAAGAATATAAAGCATATAAAGGAAAGAATTATTCTTTCCCAAAGCATTAAGAAAACCCTTCATAGCAAGTTAGCGCTACACACCACTGTGGCTACAACCACTGTCTAGAACAACTCTGGGTAATTATCTGTGTTCATTCACTGAAAGTTCAAAAGAAAAACGATCTTTTATAATAAATTTGGTTGTTGGGTTTTTTTTAAAGTAACAAATAGGTATTACACCGAGACCCATGGTATCCATCCATTTAAAAAAATCCAAGGTTTGTTTCTTCTCGGTGATAATTCAATTGTTTTTATGGAAAAAAATCAAGTATTTCTTAAAACACCATACTCCAATTGCGGTACAGGTAGCACTGAAAGCATTTGAGCTGTGTGTTCCTACCCTCCTGTTGGTGACCTCAGCTAAGTTTATATTAAGCCCCTTCCCCACATCAGCACTTCATTTCTATTTCCCATCACCGAACAAGTCTGGCTTTTCTCTCCCATGCTCACAGGCTCAGACACCTCCTTGCTGCTGGTGCTTTAAGCTGCTCACAGAGTTTGGCTTTAATAGATTGAGGGGAGAAATGCAAATATTCTCTCCAAATTAACACAATTAACCCTCTCTCCCCCAAGCATCCAGGTCACAGTCACCCTCTACACAGAGATCAGCTAAAAACTTCCATACTGAAAGCCCCAGCTGACAACATTTTGTGTCCCCTTCAGTCAAGAAAGATAAATTTTTAATCTATTCTTATCACTGTCTAGTCACACAGGACACTTACAGAGATCCTGGTCTTATACAGAGGTATCCATGAAATGGTTTATTCCCCCCACCTTCATCTTTTATACGCAGAAATAAGCACTAATGAAAATGGAAAAGGAAACTTGCCAGCTCAATGTTTGGTCAGATATCATTGACCCATAGGAGATAACTGACTACCAAGGTATTACTGGGTTTGACATTGATTAGATTTGGAATTTAACAGTGTCCTTCCAAGGTCTCCACTCAGGTGGGATTCCCCTACAAGAGGCAGGGCAGCTCTGATCACAGCACAAGCACCTGAGTCTCTCAGCTCCAGCAAGCTGTAAAGTAAGATTTTACCCTGCAAAAGCAGGATGGCTTTCCCATCAGTTCAAAAGAAAAATATACAATAGAAAGCTTCTAGTCTCAGACTCACCTCCTTCTGCCTATCTCCACTGCTGTTCAACAGAACAAACTCAAATCCTCAACTATCTTCTGAGTGCCTCAATTAAGAAACTGGTATGATGAGCTATTTTATTAGTTCTCTGTCCTGTCATGCTTTGAAGGATTAGCCTTTCCTGACTTGTCCTCAAGGTAACAACTAATCCTGATGTCACCCTCAACTCAACAGGCTGCACGGATCCTAATTTATAACAAAATCAATGCACTCCAAGACAACAGTAATGGGGGGAAAGCAATACTTTTGTTTGCTGGATTCATGGCTGAAGCTTACTGAGAGTCTGCACGACACCATCAAAATCCTCATTTCAGCAACCCTCAGCTTAGGCATTAGGTCAAGTCATCCAGCTAACTAAGGACAGATTAACCATGTGCTCACAAAAACTAGGTCAGTCCCAAACAGGCTGTACAGCCTGGAAAGGCCTCTCTGTGTCAGCACGAATCCCCCAGCCCTCCTCTCCGAAAAGGATGTTCTGCAGAAAGTGAGTGGGACCCAGACTCAAGTTTTGTTACGCTTGTTCTCAATTTCTACAACACAGAATAAACCTTGACCAACCTGCATTCAGAAGTCAGCAAGAAACCACCCAGTAATGTCAAGTTCTCCCTCTTTGGACTATCTGGTTCTCAAATACTCAGTTATTTTGTGAAGAGAAGGAGTCAGGTCAGGACCTGGCTACAGACCTGAGACCTGTCTCCCATTCCAAACCTTCCAAATCCTCCAAACCCACACCGTGGTTTCACAGTCTGCAGCCTTTACTCTCTCCTTTGACCTCTCTGCCCTCCTCCTCAGCAAACACTAAAATTAGACCACAGTGGTCACACCACGCTGCCTCCCCCACTGTTGTCATGGACTTCCTGTCACATCAGTCATGTATTTCAGTCTCACCCTGAGCCCCATGCATCACCTCCCCTGCCCAGATAATGCTCTTCTCTAGTCTTACCTGTCTGTCCTTTGACAAAATGCCATTCCTCATTACCTTCAGGGAGCTCAATCTCCATCCATCCCCAGAATGCATGGCCACCCACTCACATCTTAATCTGAAGCCAAAAACTCATCTCTGAGGCGTTCCAAAGATAAGATTTAGTGCTGGAGGAAAGATGGTTTATAAACATCCACCCTAAAACTTTGGGCATGCTTGTATCCTCCCTCTCTCACACACACAATTCATATCACAGGTTTCTCGAAATTAAGAGATGCAGTGGGCTGTACACACAGTGAGATAAGGTGTCTGTGCTGTCAGGGTTTGCCAAGTTTCCATGCTCTGACTTCAGAAAATGTCCAAGCTTTGAAGGCAGGACAATACACACACATAATAATGTCTGATTTCAGGAGTGCTGCTGGAAGCTCCTACCACAAAGACAAGTCAAATCTTTCATTTGCTGGCTGGGAGTCCAAGGAGAGGTTCACGGAGCAAGAACCAAAGAGTCCAACCCCACTGCCCCCAGTGTCTGCAGAGAACAGAGGTGCTCCAGAATACCCTGCCCCAGCACCTCACATTTGCCCCAGCACCTCACATTTAACACCTGGGGTCTCCTCAGAGACCCCATCCTGCCCTGCTCTGAGACCACGCTCTGTGCTGGGTGTCCCTCACCACTCAGCCACAATACGATCAATCCTCTTTTTGTTAATGAGAGAAGGTTTTTGCAGAGGATAAAGCAAAGGAACTGGAGGTTAGCCACTAACAGCAGCACCTCTTTCCAGTCTTTCAGATCTGATCAATCACTGCAGGACTATTTTTTTTTTTTAATACTTCCAGCTGTCTTACAGAAAACCATAAACTTCAGTTTTGTCCTTGAGAACATCCATCCCAGAAATGGTACATTCTGGCACTGCCAGGGTAGTTGGCAGATAGAATGTGCACTTTAAGGGCTTTCTTAACTTCAATGAATTTCGGAGTAGCAATTATCTTCAATTACTCCAGATGAAAGACCACATGAAAAGTTAACTCAAACCCCCCTTCTCCCAAAGTCCCCTGCTATCCCTGGTCACCACTGCCCTACTTTTTCCCTTCACCAACACCCAAAAGGTTGGACCTGCTCTTCATTGCTGCTCACATTTCCTGGTGTGATCGCTGCCTTTGTCATACCTTCTTTTCCATGTATCTTGTAAAAAACCCTGTCTCCTTTCAGGACACTATTTAGAGTACTTGTTGCAGTTTGGAGGAAAGCACTGCTTTCTCCACACAGACACACTTGCTGCATCTCACCTCATTTCTCCCACAACCTCAGTCTCAGAACAGGAGATAAAACAGATAAAACTGGCCATTTATACCTGTCAGAGGCAGCAAAAGATGCTCAATTGGATCCATCTGTTTCTATTGCACTGTAGGACACAGAGGAAGAAATTGGTATCATCTGAAAGCAGCGTGTGTGAGAAGGGTTTCAATTTTGAAGAAACTAATGAGATATATCAGCACTGCCTTGACTTCTAGCAGCTACAAAGAGCCTGTAGTAAAGTTGTGAAGCTGTTAACCACAAATTAGAACAATACTCAGCAACAGCTGCAAAACAAGGCTGAAACAACACCAAGCTACACAGCAGTGACTTTGTAATTCAGGTGCATTTAAAGGAAATATTAGACACAAAACTGAGATCAGCAGTACTTTTGGGATGGTTTAAACCACAAATGAAAGAGCTTGTCGTCAAAACCAGAACATGTTCTCAGGCTGAAATCCAAGACCCTGCATGGCACCACATGGCAGTGCAGGAAAAAACAAAACTTCATGTCCCTGTGATCCATATGAGATGGACTGGAAGAACTACTGGTGGGAGGAAAGGGGAGAAGGAAGGAGACTTAAGTAGGCAGTCTTTTCCTGAAAATAACACCCAGCAACGTGCCAGAAGTCTGAAGTACCAATATTCACTAGAAATGCGGAACCACTTCTGAGAAAGTTCACTCCAAGCCCTTAGTTCCCTTCAAGAAAA
>VYZR01084420.1:0-12368 GCA_013400675.1 Oxylabes madagascariensis
GTGAAACACTGGAACAGATTGCCTGGGAGCACCACAAGGTCTTCATCACGGGGAGGCCACAAGGACAGGCTGTCTGTAGGGAATTTCACAGGTAGGGCTGAGCTCTCCTTGGGACAGGGGCATGCACAAGATGATCCTTTGTGTTCCCTCCCTATCTCTCTGCCAACACTCAAGCACTCTCTGCACCTGAAACAACCAAGGGAGTTCACCTGCTCTTTGGGACAGCAGCAGCGTCTCAGCAGCGGGGAAGAAAACAGATTATCCTCCTTTATGTCATCCCTGGAAAATCCAGCTCTCTCAGAGCTTAGCTGCAAGCCATGCTCTGAATTTCTCACCATTCTGATCATTTCAGATCTTACCAGTCACCACTGTGCATTGAAGAAAAAGAGCAGCCACTTCTCACCACTGAACACCCATTTCCAGCAGTATTTCCTGAGCCCAAGATATCTCATCCTGACACTGGTCCATACCCACCATGGGCATCAGTCCTGTCTGGAGGGTTAATTTGTTAAAATACAGAAAGTGGCAAGTACTGAGAAGCATTATCCAAGTGACAAGTGCCTATGCATATTTTATGAAGCATCTTCAACCTCAGTTCAATGTATCCAAGAATACTTCTGAAAAATGGCAGATTCTGGAGGGGATTTGGAGAGGAAATGACATATAGAATAGGAGGACAGATGTTGCTAATTTATGATGCAAAGGCCTTCACTGAAAAGTGCACATTTTGCTTAAGATTCTCTACAAATGCTATTTTAATGCTGATTTCCTCCTCTTTAGAATTTCACGAACTCTTGTCTGTAAGAACTTCAGCTTGGCTCAGAAGTTTAGCTTGGATCAAAAGCAGCATCTGTAACCAGCAATTAAACTGGGGCTTCAGTACTGTGCATGTTTTTAAAGTATGTTTTTTAAATACCCACTTTTTAACACCATCACTTGGAAAAACATGGCTGAGCTGTACATTGGGGATTTGAGAGTGCATTCTGCCTTTCTGTCTTCCACTCCTGCCAGGATTATTGGGACTTTTTGACCTGGGACTAAACTCAGAACAGCAGAAGAGTAGGAACCAGTGAGATGGATGGATCCTAATACCCAAAGAGGTCAGAAAGCAGCAGCTAGATCATCTGTTAAAGGAAGGAAAGCAGGATATATTGTCAGGCCCAAGTGCTTCATCAGTCATTCCCAATGCCTCTTGCACACAATCTTGCTTTTCTCATCAACACTGAAGAGCGTTTCAAACATGAGTCAGTTGGTTCTCCTCTCCTCCCATTCTCTTCTGCCCCAAAAGGTTTGGACTATAAATGAGGAAGACACTCATGTCCCCCCTGCAGGAACCTGCAGAGATCCTTTTCTGCTCACCACCCCCTCCAAATGGATGTGCGGCTTCAGGCTCTTCTGCAGCTCTTCACAGACAACCACTACAGAGCAGATTATTTTCTGCAAGGCTGCAACAGAGGGGTCTGTGAAATCCTCCTTGTGTGTAAATATCAGTTAAAAATAAAAAAAAAGGGAGTCATGCACTGACTTCTCCTTCTGGCATTCATTTCAGATACTGCTGGATCATGCCAAAGTGCAAAGAAAAGGCAGAGACCATCGTGTGCAGACACTGCACTGAAAAACCAACATCAATCCAGGGCTTTCACTCTATCACAGGGCAATGTTTGCTCCTCACTTAAGGCAGCATAATTATTTCACATAAGGTGACATTTAAAAAATCAAACTCACACCAAAAACCCCCACAACCTGACAGTTATATAAGTCAGCAACACAAAGATTTCAAGAATCGGGGTTCCCTGTACAGCCACATTGGGGATGGGAGAGTTGGGACAAGGCAAAAGCCTAGAACTTCACCCAGCAGCCCAGGGGCATGATTTGGGGTGCCTCAAGCTCAGCTCTTTGCTTGCACTGCACAACAGCACGAGCCCAAATCACAGCCCTGCATTTCACTTCCAAGGGAGCCTCTTGGCTCTGCTGCCAGCCGGGAATGCCGAGGTGGGACCTCAGAGAAGAAGGAAAGAGAACAAGAGAACCGCAGAGAAGGAAAGAGAACGAGAGAACCCTAGAGAACAAGAAAAGAGAACAAGAGAACCCCAGAGAAGGAAAGAGAATGAGAGAGCCCCAGAGAAGAAGGAAAGAGAACAAGAGAACCCCAGAGAAGGAAAGAGAACAAGAGAACCCTAGAGAACAAGGAAAGGCAGCAAAGATCGCCGAGGCAGCGTGGGCTGCACCTCTTTCCTTGGCACCACACTCCAAACCCGCGGTGAAGGATTCAGAATCCATAATTCAGTGGCAGCCTCTACGCCCATGGATCGGTGCAGCCCAAACAATTAATGACGGTCAGCGTTAAACGCAGCTGACAGCCACATCCCGGGGAGCTGCGTGGGGAAGGCGACGCTAATTATAAACAGAGCTGATATCTGGGCTTCCCAAAAGCTAAAGGGACCCTGCTCCTCCATCAGTGCTGCCTGTGGGGCAGTGTCCACCCCCAGGTCACACCAACATGGCCATGGGGCCACCAGCACAGCGCTGGGAAGGAGGCTCTGGGTGCCAACACCCCACCAGCACCAGCTCAGGCCAGTTGCTGCTGTCCTGGTCCCTGTGCTGGCAGGGGGGTCCCCAGGGGGCTCTGGGGGGTCCCCAGGGGGCTCAGGGGGGTCCCCAGGCTCAGGCTGCGCTCAGGGACCCGGCCAGACCCAGCTCAGCAGCTCAGGGCTCCGGGAGCCTGGCAGTGCTTCATGCTCACACACACCCACGGTGCTGCTGGAGGAGAGTGATTACCCTGCACAGCACTATCTCTCCCATCCCAAGCAGAATTTATTTACCTTTTTTTTTTGTTTGTTTTAATCTGATAAGCTGAAATTTCAGTGCACTTGTCTGCAGAAACACTGCATTACAAAGACATACAACAAATACTGACTGTTTATAGACTCTGTTATTTATTCCCAGTGTATCTTCCTACCTTTTACTGGCCATGTCTTTTATCAGCAATAGCCAAGTACCTTTCAAGTTGACAACCTGTTTGGTTTATGGCTGGAAAATGTATCCAAGAGTCTTCCAAGCCTGCTGTGGCTGCACAGAATTCAAATTGGTCAACCAATGTCGTTGTTGCAAAGTTTAGTTTAAATATTAGTCACATTTTGCTTCTGGGTTGTTTGGGGTTCGGTTTGTTTTTTTTTTTTGTTAATCAGCATTGTCTTAGGATGGGCTTCTTAAGGCCATGCAAACTTTTCTAAATTAACGGTGTCAGTGCCAGAACCAGGGCTCCCCGTCTACATATCATGCAAAATTATAGTGTCTGAAACGAAGAATAACCATAATCAAGGTGCAAGCAATTTTGAGATGATAGCCAATTTCTAGTCAGCTTAAAAGGGAGCTGGCCACAAGGATATAGGAAGAAAATCAGCTAATGAAGAGTGACAGAAGAAAAGAAAATAATTAGAACCTGACTTAGTGGCAGCTTGCAGGGACCTGCAAGGCACATGTACAACTACAGGATTTCAGGGCAAGAGGAGAAAGCCCAAAAAAAGAGAGACCACACGTGTGTTCTGCCTGGACACTCAGACAGGGACTCCAGCCCTGTCCACTGAAACAGAGAAGATGGTTTCACTTGCACACATGACAAAATCAGCCCTGGAGTGAAGGCCAGAGGCTCCTGGGGATGTGTGGTCACTCCCAGATTCTGCCCTCCTCCTCCTCCTCCTCCTCCTCCTCCCCTGCCAGCCCTCCACCTCCTCACCAAGGGCTTGCTTCACATCGCTATTTCCTTGCGAAAGCGCTGTTTCTCAAGCAACAATCACGCTTTTGTGTTTTAATGTTGTGATTGTACTCAGCCTCCTGCTCTCCCCCAAGCCCCCCAGGTTCACGGCAGTGACACCTTTCTCTTCAGATTCCCTCTCCAAGAGCCGTCATCTCTCTCCCTAACTGAATTGTTGTCATGGAAATCATTCCTCCTCTCCATCTCCCTGAAAGGTTTAAAAAAATTCCAGCCCCCTGCTCTACCACCTCTCCAGCAATCAGCCACCCCAGGCTCCTCTCCAGCAGCTCTGGGAAAGCCCCTCTCGCACTGTCCCGAGGGAATATCTGGGATCCAACACAAGGGATGGCTTCCAGACCCCCTCGGGGTGATTGCCACCACAGCACTTCGGTTCTCAGAGGTGCAGCCCCCTCCCAGCTCAGGAGCCATTAGCTCTGAAATGCAGGGTGCAGCCACAGCCACCTGTTCCCTGTCTATATATACAGAGAGAGATCTGAAGTGTTTGGGGATTTTGGATAAAAATGTTCCTGCTTACATAACAGGCAGAAATTCTGCAGTGAAGAAATGCTGGTTTTCCAGGCTGGGAAGTTAATTACTGAAAATCACCTTTGATGAACTTCCAAGACAAAGGCTGCTGGCTCCAAAAGCGGAGCATGGCTGAGCTGGCTCCAAAGAGAGAGAAAGAAACAACTGTGCCCAAAATAAAACCCGTGAAACTGCTGCACTGGGCATCCATGCCCAGGAGCTGGGGGCCACTGTGAGGAGAGGCTGGGGCCACCAAACCCAGGCCACCTTCTTCAACTTCATCTGACTGACACAAAGCCAGAGGTGAGTGTGGGGCCAAGGAAGTTTTGGCACTTCCTAATAGGCAGGGCTTGCACAGAGAACCAGGATTAAAACACCCTAAATTCCAGCTAGGAAGACACACACAGGCATTCAGCCATGACTAATACCCAAATATTCTCAAGATGGAAAACAAGAAATCTCTTCCATGATCATTCACTGACAGAGTCCCATAAAGCTACTAATTAGAATGGTGTTTACAGTCTATATTTCATTTCATCTGATGTTTTTACTCTGATTAGTTATTCTATCACCTGCAGAGAGCTAGTTAGCTGAATGCAAAGATGTCATTGGACTTAATCAAGTAAAGTAGCATTTCATGGAGGGAATTCAGCTAGCTCCATCCTGCTCAGTGCTGTTACCCTGTTCGTAACCTCTTTTAAAATTAAAGTTGAAGGAAAGCTAAGAAGAGTCAAGTTAGGCCAGTGCTCAGAAGAATAACTTAAAAAAAATGGGTGAGCTGCAAAAAAAAAGTGCATTACTGATTCTTTCTTCTGCATAAACACCTCAGCCAGGCAGCAGAGCTTCTGGAGGAATTACCAAGTGAGGTTTAGTGGCCCAGGTTCCCAGACTATCCAGTGCATCTCCTTGAAGCAGCAACGCTCCTCCCTCCCAGTGTCTCCTCACCCCAAGCCACCCAGACCCCCTGAACTGCTTTCAGATGTCAAATCTGACTGGAAGGTGTTCTCTCCCTCCCAGACAGGGTGTCAGTGATCTCAGTCTCTCACGCTGTCCCACATCCTGCTGAGCCCTCCCTGTGTCTCTCCTGCACACAGCCCTGCAGAATGGCTTTTTGTCATTCCATGACGTGTGCTTTTTGTCATTCCATGTGTTTGTGCTGCTGAGAGCCCTCGGGAACCCCGGATCCTTTGCCTGAAGTGCTGCCTCTCCTGCTCTGCTGCAATCCTCGCCCCAAGCCACCACTTGGCCCTTTCATCCCTTCTTCCAGATCACCATTTCAATCTGCCCAGATTATTTTAAGAAAGCGCTCTGGTTCTTCTTCCCCAAGCATCTGCAGTCTCTCCTGACTTTACATCACCTGTCAGTTTAACAAACCTACTCTCCATTCCATTACCCAGATTGATAATGAAAATATTGAACAGAGATGGACAGAAGCCAGCCCTGCAGAGCCTCACAGATTTTTCTGGGAATTCAAGATAAATGGGCTGTTCCATGAAGCCCTCCCTCCTCTCTTCCCCCTGTTTTACACCCCAGTACCACTTTCCATCATTATCTGTCCTCCAGGCAGCTCCCACCTGGCACACACACCTGACACACTGTCCCTCAGCACTCCTACCCCATCTCTGGGGCATCTAAAGCTCCCAAAACCCCTGAAAATCCCTCAAATCCCAGTGGATGGGGAGCTGTCCCCTTGCTGAGAGGTGGTGGCACCTCCGGCCTTTCCCTGCCAGGGAACCAGCACCCTGCCTGCTGAAAGACACAAATCAGCTTTGGCCTTAGAACAAAAATTGTTGCTTTTTTTCCCTCCGTTTAGCTTCCTGATCACAGTTAGCCAAGCTTGAAAATGCTATCGTGCATTATGCAATAATCCACCGAGAGCAGGGGATTTTTGCATAAACTGTGTGCTCTAATGAAAAGCGTTTCCCCCCTCTCTGCCAAGGGGCAAAAAACCCCAACCCACACAAAACAAACAAAACCTCTGTCCTCCGAGAGACTTTTGCCAGTTCTTTGTTCCATTTGAGTCATACATCTACTGACAATACTTCTGACAAAGGCAGAGCAGAAAAAGCTCAATTTGCAAAGAGCTGGGCTGTGTTCACCTCTACAAAAGCCATACACTGATTTGCCCCAAATGCCACTAAAAAAAAAAACTAATAAAGACTGCTTCTCCAATTGAGGGGATGGGGTTTCTTTTTTGAAAGAAAAAAAAAATTATTTAGTTATTAGAGTGGAGAAATCTTTCTACAAGACACAGAGCACTGAAATGTTCTAAAATTAATAAACTGCTTTACTTGGTGCATTTTAAAATTAGATTTCCTTTTTCAGGGAACCTGTATGCAAAGTTGCAGCCTGATGCAAATTGAAACACCAATAAACACTTCAAAAACACGTTTATAATAGAAATGCTAACAAATCTTTAACTGTAATGATAGTGGTTTGCTAGGCAGCTCTATAATGTAAAATTAATCCTTAACATGTCTTAATTTTTTTTCCACTGGGTCATTTAATAACGTGATAACTCATTTCTTTCCTCTGCCTTCATCTCTCATATTGCCATGGAGACAATTGTGAATCAGATATAAATAAAAATACTCTAACACTGTGGCACCACATGTTCTTTTGATCCGTTGCCAACACGATTTTAAAATTACAGGAATTTACAGGAGCTCGATAATTAACAATTCATTTGCTAAGAAATCACTTCTTTTTAGCCAGTTTCCTGGTGATTTGCTAACTCAGGAATGCTCACAAACATGAGCAAGAAATTAAAAGTTCTGTATTTCCTTTCAAATATCTACCTTGCATTTCAATCAGCAGCTCAGAGGAAAACAACTTTTGCAGGCCAGAGCCCAGAAGACAACACTGCATTTCCTCTTGTGGTCTCATCAGTCTCGGTNCACCCTGTGTCACCCCCAGCACCCACACACCTGGTCACTGTCACCTGCAGCACTCACACACCTGGTCACTGTCACCTGCAGCACCCACACACCTGGTCACTGTCACCCTGTGTCACCCCCAGCACCCACACACCTGGTCACTGTCACCCTGTGTCACCTGTCACCCCCAGCACCCACACACCTGGTCACTGTCACCTGCAGCACCCACACACCTGGTCACTGTCACCCTGTGTGACCTGTCACCCCCATAACTCACGCACCTGGTCACTGTCACCTTGTGTGACCTGTGACCTGTCACCTGCAGCACTGACACACCTGGTCACTGTCACCCCTGCAACCACATGAGGACAGTCCCGGTGCTTCACAATTAGGGGCTTGAGCCTCTTCAAGCCCTCAGCTGTGTGCTCAAACCTTTGAAGCCAGGGAAGAACTCACAGCCTCGAGTTTTACAAAGGCTTTCACACAACTGCACCGTTTTTGTTTGCAGTTCCCTGAACCCCTCAGTTAAGCAGCATTTTTACACCGTTTACGTGGGGCTCTGTCCAGCCTCAGCAGGCACTCCCAGCCCAGCATCCCCAAACGTGTTTCTCTGCACAGCGTTTCCCATTCTCTGCTGCCTTAGAAGTGGAAGGGCCAGCATGGGCTGCCCAAGGTATTAATCACTGCCAAGTCTCTTCCACTAAAACGTATCAGCTGCAACTCTACAAATACCTCTGTGCATCAGAGGGAAACCTCACGTACACAAGGTCTTGTAAAAAAGCCCCCAGCTCCAATAACTGTTTTGTCCAAAAGGATTCTAAGTGATTTAAGAGCTCAAGTCTGACTCTCAAGAGCAACATAAGCACCTAAAGAGTTTAAATAATAGTGAGGACTCAATGGCTCAGGGCTTGCCTCCCCAACATAATTCCTGCTGTAACAGCTAATTATGATTAGTGATACACTTGATACCGACCCCATCCTTTTGGAGACTTACAATGATCTGCTTCTAGAGCAGGCTAGGGGAGAAAAAGAAAGGAAAAGGGAAAAAAAAAAAAAAAGGAAAGAGAGGAAAAAAAGGTCACTCCTTCTCATGACAGCTGCTGAGAGCTGGTCCATGGGGAAACAACACATGTCGACCAGCCCCACCAGCTGTCTGCAGCCGGAGAATTCCAGGAGCTGCTCCAGCTCCGGCTCTGTCCTCTGCTCCTCTGCCCTGGCTCACAGGTGGACACTCCAGCAGCCAGAGCTTCCAGAAATGGGGCAGCAGAGCACCTGGGGCAGCCACCCTTTTGCTGCCAGCACCTACAGGGCAAAGGCATTGAAACCCCAAAATAAGTGCAAGGGATAATAATTGGATAAAACCTGGTAGGGAACCTATGGGTGGCGACCAGCATGGAAATATAAACACAGAGCACTGATTTTGTATGAGGTGAATTCAGTGGTTTGTGCCTCCCTGCCACTAGGTCTTGGTATTTCATCAAGCAAAGCCAGCTGGTGTATTAGTGAGGGACAAAAGTAACCCCAAAATGCAGGAGAACTGCCTGGTGTTCAGTTCTGCACAGTGGATAACCCCAGCCCCATCAGCACAGGGACACACAGACCTGCTGCACACGGACACAGCACCTTCAGCTTCCCAGGAAATGGCAAACAGCCCTGGGAGGGGCAGAAAAATGAAACTCAACTGAGAAGGCAAAAAGCAGGGACAGAGGGGGCTCTTCGTCCCCTTTTTGCACAGTTTGACCTAAATTACGTGCTCACTCTAAGCAGCCAGGAGTGGATCTGGGCGAAAATAAGTTACCACAGGGCTTTAGCCTCCTGCATAGCTCTGCTCCAGAAAAGCTGCACGACTTCCATATCTCTTAATGGGCAGCTTTTGCCTACTGCCTATGTCCAATTTCTTCCTTTGATCTGGCCCAGTAGTCTAAAAATAAAGTTAAATATAAACATCGACATCCATACCACAGTGTCAAGGCAGGAGGGAATTTTTAGTAGAGGGCGAGGGCTTAATGCACAAAATAACTTTGACATTTTGTTGTACTCGCTGAAAAACTCTTCAACACCTACAGCCTGGCTAAGACATTTGAAAACACAGATGATCTTCCAATCAATACCCAGCCTATCCTTGGGAGGAAAGCAAGGCAAAGCAGTGCCATGTTATATATCAACTATCCCAGTCAGACAAATCAATAATTCATGATTTTTCCAAAGGCCAGGCTGTACCACAACCTTCTTCCTCCCTGCTGGTGCACAGGACTCTCAATTAGCCTGGAAATGTTTCCACACCAAAATGAAGCAGTTTGGTGACCTGACTTAGCCTCGGTGTTTGCTGTGGAATTTCACAGTTAACCCCAGCTCCAGCAGCACGGCCTCAGAATAAAGGCACCCCCCTGAGGAAGCTCCCACTGATGGGCAAGACCGGCATTGCTCGGTCTGAAATCCCATCAGCTCCAACTGCTGAGCCTGGAAAAGAGAAAACCTGATGGAAAAATGTACCAAGAGCTTGGGGAGACACAAGAAGGAAGAAACCTCAGTCCTCAGAGATGGGAGGGCTGGAGGAAAAACTAAGTCAATAGGGAAGACAGATTTGCACAGCAGTTTTCCACGTCCAAACCACCTCTTCTCCCATTATTCCTTGTTCCTACAGTTTGCTTTGAAAACAGTTGCACAAAATCATGTTCTAAGTGGGGAGCTGCCTTCCCCAGATACAACTACAGGAAAGAAGGGGAAAATTATGAGATATTCCTCTCCCAGAGCCCCTGTCTCACACAGGGAAACCCATGGGACAGCAGGGCCAGCTCAGGGATGGAACCAACACAGATCCAAAGCAAACACAGCCCAGGGCTCACCTGAGCAGGGAAATTCCCACTGCGGAGCTGGGTGAACATGCTCTAACAAAACAGCCGTGAAAAATGCATGGTATATGATTGGCTTTTTGCAAATATTAAAATGAATACTCTGTGTGTTATGTTTGAAAGGAATGTTACCTTAATCTTTTTTTAGTAATGTTGTATTAATTATTTTAAGTAGTGGGTTAAATATAGTGTTAAGCTGTGTAAGATACCTTTTTTATGACCAGCACAAGGAATGGATAAAACAACCAAGAAAATTCTTCGTACAGGGATAACAGCAAGAGTTACTGCCCTTATTGGACAGGACAAACATCAGCCCATCTCCTTTTCTCGCCTTTACAGAGCCAAAAAGGATTAAGAAAACAGATTACAAAAACCAGAGAATCCTAGTTTGCAAGGATATATGAATATGCAACGGGCTTTGGCTTTTTAAATCCAGAATTCTTGCTCACAAAGTATACTCTCATGCGGGTATTAGCTTCCAGGAGCATCCAGATGTCTGTAATTCTTTGTTTTTATTGTCTTCTATTGTCCTAAATTTCATTATGTTTTTATAACTATTTTATCACTATTAAACTTCTAAATTTTTTTAAACAAGTGATTGGCGTTTTTCACACCCTGGAGAATTGAGACACGCAGAGAAGAAGCGCCCGCTGAAATTCAAAGCCCGGCCACTGTGCAGAGCTTAACACACCTCTCTTGATCACAGTCTAGTTTAAAACACAAGAGGATCTCCTGCTTTCCTCCATCCAAACACCTCGGTAACCATTAAACATTCAAAAGGGAGCAGCAAAGCCTGCGCACCAATTAAATCATGTTTCAGTAAAATACCATCCTTGCGATTGATGCTCGGCGATATCCTGTGTGCTCCTTCTGTGGGGCTCTGCTTTTCATCAGCTGCTGGAGCATGGGGTTTACAACACACAAATTCTCACTCTTGTTAGGATTTTGCTGCCTGTGCTCTCTCACAACGGCTCCCCATATTTATTAGCAGTTTGATAACAGAGTGAAGCACTTGTGAAACTGGCCCCAAGCTCCGCTCGCTGAACTGTGAATTAACTGTAAATATAATCAGAGCTGTACCTCACACTCGGGACTGAGAGGAACAGGAGGTCTGCCCCAGAGCTGTTACTACAGCAGTATGCAAGTCCAGGGCTGATAAAAATAGCAAACCCCAACTAAAAGAGCAGAATTAATTACATCAACTGTTAAAACAAGCCACACAGAGTGCTTGTTCCTCTACTTCAAAACTAGGAGGAAACTCCTTCCTGCACTGTTTGGGGAACGAGCAATGGTTGGAGCAGCCACAGTCCCTCCCCAGTGCATGACGGATTTCCAGGACGTCTGACTCCATAAAGCACTGCTCAGTCACGGAGAAAAATTAAACCAAAATTTTCTTAGACAGATGACCAAGCGGGTTTTCAACAGCACCCATCTGCACCCTTTCAGAAAAATCCAGCCTCCTGGTAAGATGGTGAACACAGCCATGGTGAGCACCCTCAGGCAGCTCCTCCCCAGCGAGGGCACCACTGCTCTGCTAAGACAAGCAATAAAAGATGAGCAGGGCCGCAGTGGAAGGACAAAGAGAGGTGTGAGCTGTGAAAACCCAAGCTATTCTCAGGAAATGATGCACTGTTGACCCTGTTGGACTGGGGGAGCCTCAGCAGGCAGGAGGGAAGGTGGCAACAGGGCAGCAAGGACCAGAGGGAGCAGAATCAGCTCAGTTTGAGTGCAATAAATAACAGATGGAGCGAACCCAAAAGAGGATCTGTCAGGAAAACTGCAGCAACGGCCCAAGTTACAGTTTGGAAGACTTAATCTAGGGCTCAGGAGGGTTTTCCCTCAGAGCACAGGAACAGGCCCCAGGGAAGGGATGAATCCCAATCCCAGGGGAGGAGGCTTTGCCACTTGGTTCAGCAGAACCACTGCTCGTGTGGGCAACTGTCCTGCTCAGAGCAGGAGGCTGGAAACCTCCGAAGATCCTCCCAACTGACATTGCTACTGTGGCATGAGATACTGATGCCTTAAGCTTTAGCTTTTATATTTTCGGATTCTGTGCTGCCTGGGGATGTAGTTCTGAGCGTCACATTAAGTGCTGGTGAGCTCTCTTCACAGAGCAGGTAGAGAAAACAAGCCCCGCCTGTGCAAGACTAAATGAGCTGCATTCGGTAGGGGCAGGATGCAGGAAAGCACAGGCCATGAGGGAAAGTGGGAAGCCCAGAGGATGAGATGCCTTTCTACCAAAACTGCTTTTCTATGGAAACAGTCTCATCTTTTTGCAGGCCATCAAGCTGAGACCCACAGCGAAGGGGAAGCACCCAGCCAGCACAGGAGTCCTGAAACAATTCTGAGTGAGGCCAGTGT
>VYZR01084496.1:0-16162 GCA_013400675.1 Oxylabes madagascariensis
TTGACCTTAAACTTCAGAATTCATAATGGAAATTACAAGGTTTTTTTTCTGTACACTGTATTTTTTAGGGGAAAAATGTGCAAAGTGGCCAAACATAGAGATTTTATGGATTTATTTTAAAAAATGGATACTGTTTAATGAGGACCTGTGATATGAGGCATCTGCTTTTCTTCTGGGGTTTACTGATTAGTGTGGTAATTTTAACTTCATTTAGTAATCACTCTAGGAGATTTTTTTTATCTTATTTTCATGACGTTTCATGATTTGTTCTTGGTTTCAAATGAAACTACGAAGCTGATGCATTTTACTGTGAAAACTAGTCACTGATTTTTTTGCCTTTCCTTTCCTCATTAGATGAGACACTTTAACATCTCTCTGCCCCCCCCAAAATAAATTTGCAAACCATTTTGTGGCTAAATGTGTTTCTTCAAAGGACTGTAAGGAAGCTTGGTATCAGCAGGGGGTTTAAGACAGTAATTTTTCAGTAGTCATGAATTGCAACAGGAAGAGACTGCCAACTGGTTCTGCAGGTCTGATTCTTCTCTATAATAAAAAATTTTAAAGAAGATGTGAACTAAAGTTTTAATTACTCAGTTGACACTAAAATAAAAATCTGTTTATTATGAAAACCTCTGATCAACATGAACAGTTCTGTAGTAAAGATGTTATTCACACTTAGTATTAGATGGCAAAGGGAGATTGTCTTCTGTTATTTTTCTGTAGTCTGCAAGTTTTAACTTGTTCTTAATTGAAAACAACTGATAACAGCATTATTAAAAGTCCAATTACTAAAATTAGAAAAATAATGACTAAAGTATCTTCTGCTGTTAAACTAGTGTTAATTTTCCCTTCAGGACACTAAAATTTGAGTGTTTATTCCAATACAGTATTTTCTACCTTTTCTGATCTGTGGACCTGCCTAGACTTTTTTTCCAAAGTTGAATTGAGATCCCTTTGAAATCCATGTACTTAGGTTGCTGCAGAGCATGTATAAACTTACTTTCCTTGGACACCTGAGGGCTCACAAATGAGAGGCTGAAAAACAGTTCATAAGTTATTTTGTCTTGCAAGACTGTATGTGATGTCACATAATGTAAATGACTCATCAGAGGGACAGTTTAAAATTCAGTATATTTTTGGAAGGGGGTATATTTCACTTTTTAAAGTCATTAACTTACATATCTCCCAAATGTTGAAAGATGGTAATATTAACTGAAGTGTTAACTTGTCTGATGGAAATAAAGACCACTACTGTTTGGACAGTTTTAACGTATCTGTGGAATTCATTTCTTGAAAGCAAAGATGTGACATACATAACACTTCTTTTGTGACATACATGACTATTTATTTCCATGATAATCATTTGGTTCTTGACATGTTTTTACTCTTCATAACAAAGCTTTAGCCTTTGAAGCCTTTTTCCTGCTTGAAATTGACTTTAAAGGACTGTAAACAAAAATATGAGATAATATTAGCATATTGAAGTTGATACTTTCTGTAATACTGAACTTGAGATAAGTGCAGATGGTTCTGCTCAGTGCCTCTATTTTTTTAATAAAGAAAAGAAAAATTTGATTAAGGTTATTGGCAAAGTTTTGCCTGCGAATAAAGAGTCACTTGTGCACTGTTTTGGTTTTTTTTAAGGAAGACTTCAGAATGTTGAGGTAACTGTGCTTCTTAGGATAAACAGTAGAGGGAGGCACGACATCAGCCATGTAACTACTTGTTTCAGAGAAAGATCCTGCCTTTTTCTCCGTTGTCTGTTCTTGAAGGGAATTTTCATGGGAATGTCTGTCCCTTAGGTGTTCTTGCATTCTTCACATTTGGACTTGTGAAGGAAGACTATAATGTTAAGTAAACAAATATGAAAAGAACTGCTGTTCTTTTAAGATTAAAATCCTCTACTTCTCAAAAAAACCCCAAAAAAACCCCAAAAAACAAACAAACAAACAAAAAAACAAAAACAAAAAAAACCCCAAACAAACCAAAGCCCAAAAAACCCACACACATTCAAAAAAACCCTAGCAAGCCATTCAGAGAAATATATAAGGACTTGAAAGATGCACAAATTGAGGCTGTGTGGTTAAAGAAGAAAAGCAGAACTGTGGTAGCCCTGAAGTTAGCTCTAAGATTCTAGGGACTGTCAGGTAAGTTGATCACAGTTCTAAGAGAAACACAAAAAACCCCTGTACCTTAAAAATGCTGATTTGAAATTTGAAATGCTTAGGAGGTGAATTTCTCTAGTTAAAAGAATGAGAAAAAGTACTCTGAATTGTATACTACATAAATTAGTATGCCTGGTTGGGAAAAATATTAGCAGAATTTAATTAGGATAGAGAGTTGTGGAAAGTCACAAAGTAGGAAAAACTAGAGGAAAATGACACTGTATCTTCAATTCTGCCTTTCCTGAGGGAAAAAGCCTAATTTCCTTTTTGCCTTGAAATCTACAGTTGACTACTTTTTCCTGTTTCCTCATCAGTACCATCATTTGAATCTATTAGTACTGTAACTTGCTTCTTTACCTTCAGACTTTGCCTGTCTCCACTAATCCCAGCTCTTGGTTTCCTCCCCCATGTACCCCTTCTGTAATTAAGCTAATGGATGAATGACAGCATGGTTGATTTCTGGCACTGTTACACTATTTTTGCCATAGGGAAGTATTTTGGGGCATTTCTAGGAGCACTGGTGTTGTCTTGAATTTTTCTGATTGTGTTTGGTATCCAGTTGCTGTCTACAGTCATCTCTTGGAAGGGGTTCCCCAAGATGTCCCACCACTTCTTCAGTCATCCAGAAGTATCTAAAGAGTCTGAAAACATTCCTGCTCAACGACACTGATAAACCTCTACTCTAACTGGTACAAACTGGAAGTTTCTGCAATCAAAGTTCAACTCCAGCACTATCAAAGAGTATTACTGAGAACCTAGAAATACCCAGATTCTTGGATCTTTTTTGTTTTGGAAATGGTGAAGTTGAAGAAACAGACTTCCCTAAGGGAGGTCACAGATTTAGTATGTGTTGAAAATACTTGTTTTGGTATGAATTAGAGACCTCTTAGCAGGCCAAGTTTTGGTAATCTAGCTTCTCTTTCTTAAACATGGTAAGGTAATTATTCAGGTAAGTTGGAGCAGAACGAATCAGACTCATCACTCTCAGTTGTCATGACCTGTGCTTCTTTTGCACTTGGACATTTGTTCTTGAATCACATGTTACTCTCTTCTCCCCACCACCATCAAGACAGCCCAATTTTTAATGGTTTTGACAAAAAGTCTAATTATGTCCCCTAGGAAGAAAGGTCTGTGTTCTGAAGTAAGATTTTTGGACTAAAGTATTGGGGGAAAATGCCTAGTTCTGGATGAAGAGTGAGAGACAACTAAGAGTATTTACTTTATCAGATATGATAGAGAAGGCTAGCGTGGAGTGCATGGGGGCATTACAAGAATCTGACTTCTAGGACAAATAGGGTGCTTGCTGTTCATTCCAACCTCAGCAGAGCTGTCCTGGTGTTTCACTGGTATCAGCACTTCTGCTCCCATTAGACTGTCACAAGATACTTGCAAGTGATTTTTGGCAGGACACTGTAGAACTTCAGAGATGGGAGAACCATATGGGGTTGAACTGATAACAAAATAAACATACATGATTTTTTCCAGTCGGATGAGGATTCTACTGGGTTCTGTTTTCAAAGTACAAGGTGTCTTTGAATTTGGAATTAAATGAAACACAGGCTGTGAAAAAGACTGTGCTCTGTTTTGTGTCTTGGTACCTGGAATGAAGGTGGGTAAACAGCATGAAATGGCATCATGTTTTACTTAAAACCATGTGTTACTCCCTGTTCTTAAATGGTTTTGCTTATTTTGTTGTGATGATCAGGGCACTTCCACCTTCAGAAGTGTCTTTCCAAGTTAACAACTTTGTACTTTTCCAGGTTTCTGGGTGGGTGACCCATACATTTCTTTTCAAACTTAAAGGTTTGCATGAATCTGGGCATTTAATACAAAGCAGAAGTTGCCCTTTAGCAAATGCTGAGATACCAAAGCTGCTTTGGCAGTGCTTGTACAGAGTAGAGTTTTCCCGTTACCGAGATTTCCATTAATGCCCATCCTTGAAGATGTGGCCTCAGCTAACCATGTTACCACTTTCTCAGGTAATATGTTAGGATTTTTTTTTCCAAATGGCATGTTTTTTTGGGTTTAAAATATTCTGTGAGATGAACTTTCCCTTGCAAGGGAATACACATTTTCTGTTGCACCCTTGAGGGCATCAAGGAGCAATGCTTAGAGCAAGACAGTCTCATGATGGGCAGCCAGTGGTTTGATAATGCATTTTGTCACAAGAGACATAATAGTGCTTCAGGCAACAAGATGGTGTGGCCACTGGTGTGCTGTGACTTGTTCAGGGGATTTGTTTTGCATTAATATGTTAACAAATTGCACAAAAATAAAGCAGCTGGTCTCAGCTTGTAGGAGTTTTGAATGCACATGCTAGGCTGGGTGGAAGTGGAAATACCTGTGTTTCAGTAAGGATGAAGAAATTAATATCTCAAGCCCATAGGAAAGACATGCTGACCAAAATGCTCTTTCCTACAAGCTTTTAGAACAGCTGCATCAGTTAGGAGACTGCACTTGAAATATTCTCATGTGAGGCAGTAAATCTTTACCAACCTGTAGCTATAATACTGAGTTGGGATAGCGGTATTGTTACCTGTATCTGCCCCCTCTGTCCTCCCACTGGAATGACCCCACTGACATCCTGATTGTCAGCAGGAGGCAGTGGAGGCAGCACAGCCAAGGTGGTCTGTGAACATCTGTGTTGTGAAATGCAGTGTGTACTGTGGGCAAGGCAGCTGAAGCTATGAGAGGCTTCTCATCTGAAAAGATTGGATAGGTTTCACCTGGAGATAAAAACTTATTATTGGTATTGATTTGAACAGTGAGAACACTCTCCTTTTTTGAAAATCGTTCTTACTCTTTTTACATTTTAAAAATTAACTGTGAAATAATGCGTCTTAATTAAAAAACCCCTAAATGAATGAATGTAGCATTTTCACAGGTGGCTGGCTAAATGAATCATAAAATGCTGAGTGTACTTAAAAAAATTTAGTTCCTTTTAGTAGAATTGTTCTGTTTTTTGAGCAACCTCACCCCTACTGCTATTTGAATAAGTAAACAAAAACATGCTGTTCCTATGTCCTAAGCATGGAGCATGCTGTTACCCAGCTAGCTTTCAGCATATTGCACTTGGCTACAAAAGGCTGTCCATAAAAAAATCCAGAAGTATTTACAAGATAAACCAAAAAGACTCCCAAGTATCCCAGTGTTTGTCACTTCTGTTTTCACTTAGAAAATAAGTTTTCTCTTCTCTTCAAATATAGGAGGTTTGTAGACTTTTCCCCAGCAGATTTGCCTGTGCAGCCCCCAGGAATCATTAGTTTGCCTCTTAGAAGGGAGAAAAGCAGTGCAAGGGAAGCTAAAGCTGCTTCCTGATGATGGCTGCAGGCTGACCTGTAACACACTTCACACCTGCTCTTTTACAGCTAGGGCAGAAAACATTCAGGAACTGAATTTCTCTCCACTCCTTGCTCTCATCGCATAAGAAATTGTATAAAAAAAAATTTAAGCAGAAAAGGCACCAAACCCTGCAGAGTAATTCGCCTTTTATTCCCTGGACAAATCATAGAGGTCAGCTTAGTTTTAGTCAAGAAGATTTATTTTTTCCATTTCTGATCTTTTTCTCCTCAATTTGGAGCTTGGTTTTTTTAAGGTGCCATGCAACATATCTCTCTGTTCCAGCTCTCCTACCTGAAAGGCAATTATAAAAGTGCCTTTCTGAGGTTTTGTGAACATTTGGTTCACAGCATTATGGGAATTTGCTTAGTTTCATTTTACGTACATTACTATAAAGTTCTAAGACACCAACTCTGGCTTTATAAGCCCCTTTCTCAGGCTAGGAGCGAAAGAGCTGTTACTGATCCCGCTCTGTGGAGTCCATTGACTTTGGGCATAAGACACTCTAGAAGTTTGTGCTGTGTATGGAGATTGTTGGGCAATTAAAATATCTTTATTCACGAAAGTGTAAGAACTGGCTCTTCCTTCTCTAGCCTATTGCCTTACAGACCCGCTGGAAGAGAGAAGGTAATTTAGAGTCAGTTCCCTTTCATTCCCTGACCATTCCACTTCCCCTGCTGTGCTAGAAAGTGGTGGATGACTGGCAACTCAGTAAAGGGAAATTTGGGACACACTTACAAAAAAAGGCAGAACAGCAGAGAACATTTTAAAAACACAAACAAGAAAACTAGTAAAATATGACTCAGGCTTGAATCAGAAATCTGCCATGAAGTTTCTGTCACCAGTTATGAAGTTAGCAGTGGTCACAGAGGAATGAGGTGGTTTGAAATGCTGCTGCCCTGTGGGGAGAGGGAACAGAGCCCTGGCAGTGCCGGGATGGCAGCGGCCTTGCAGCCACGTGGCTGATACCGAAATGCAAGGCCATGAATAATCAATGTTGTAATATTTACTAAAATATTGTGCTACTCAGAACAGATAGTTTCTGATGGACTTTTAGCTAGCTCCAATTTATGCCTCTGTCTGTACATGCATAACTCACAGAGAAAAAAGAATGGAGGGAAAAATTGTACCAAGCACAGGGTGAAAAAAATTATCTGTAAGATTCTGTGTTGCATAAGTGCCTCTGGATCTAATCTGGTACATCTCCAAATAAAACAGAAATCTTTGATGCTTGTAACTTTCTGTGTGGAATGACAATAGTTTCTGTGTTTGTTAACTCTGTAAATGTTTGCTGTAGATACTATCAATGGGAATATTTTATTTAAAGGAGTGTATTAAAGTTTAAACCAAAGAAACTTCTCCCCCAGCCTGTGAACGCAACAAATACAACAGTTAGGCAGTAAAAACTGAATTGAAAGTAGTCCTAGGTGTTAAGCTGTGTATTTTACAGGTGAGCAGGAGCAAAAACCTGTCCAGAGGCACAGTATACCCCGGGCTGGAACTCTCTCTGAAAGCCCCAGCAGCAACAAACACCAGCCAGGGTTTTGTCTGAGGTACAGAAAATCCTTGCCAAATGACTTGTTTTCTGTGCTGTGGGGGTGTGAAGAATTGGTGGTGGTTTACTATCTTCTTTTACTTAGTTTTGTGTGCTGATTTGCTGAATAGGATAAGGACCACCTGCACTGCCTTCAGGCCTTGATCCCTAATTCATCCTTCTTTAGCTTGTGCAATCACATGAGAGCTGCTACAGGCAGGGGTGTTGATGATGAGCAGGATAAGCTGACACCATTTCTTCTGCAGAGCACTGCAGGCCATACTTGTGATGCATAAGAACAAAAACATGAGAAGTTGTAGAACGATGGAAATGGTTAGGTCTCCTCAGGTTGGAGCACCATTACAGCCTATATTTGGTGTCAGATTCCAGTATGGATTGAAGTAGCCCAAGCTTCTGGCCCAGTTAGGTGAATTTGGAAGAAAAACTGGAATAGCTGTGCAAAGGCTTCCTTCCAAGTACAACTAATCCAAATTTATTATTCCCATGCTGTGAAAAATTCCAATGTCTAATTAAATTTATCTTCTGATGGGAAATTTCAAAATGTCTACATTTCCTTTCACTTTCTCCACCAAAATAAAGCCTGCTAGCAAAGAAACCTAGCAGGCTGCCAAAAGCAAGTCATTTGAAATAAAAGGGTTTTTTTAAAAGCTCCTGCATTTCTACAGCCAAATTTTGTTAAATGATGTTTCCATAGGACATTTGTAGTGATGAATCTGTTTTTCAGTGAAAAATTATTGCACTTTCTAGCTGGAATGCAGATCTTTCCAAAATACGTGCATATAAGTGTGTCCAGAAATCTTACAGTGTGTGCTTGGACCAAGGACTTCTGTGACACGTGGATAGAGGAGCAAGGCAGAAGATTTGAAATCTGGATGTTTATAATCAGTAAAAGGAGATGAATCATCCTCTTGTTCAGCTAATATTAAGTATTGATCTGGCTGTACTTATTTTATATCAAGAAAGAGAGGATACTTCTGCCAAAATTCCCTAATATTCTGAAGATGATATACTCTGTAGGTTGCAAGACATACCCACATCTAATTTTGAGTGTCATTAGAAACTGTCTGGTTTTAAATGCATCTTTTGGTCTGATGCCGAATGGTGGTCTTATGTTCCAGGAATTGCTAGTGTCCATGAAAAAGTGAGGAGGCCGTTATACACACCCTCTTTTTTCTATCCCAGGCTACATATATGACTTACACAGCCACATATTTTTAGGAATTCATCACAGTCTTTTGATCCCTTGCTAAAATCTTGTATGTCAGTAAAAAACAGAGCTTGCCTCCACGTCCAGAACAGAGCCTTGGCTCTCAAGTGGTGGGTACTTTACTTTCTAGCCTTGGAGTTGGCAAAATTTGGCCTATAGGCACAGAGAGGGGGCTGAAGGAACCATAGGGACTTACAGTTTCCCCAGTCTTTGGCTTAGTTTTTTAGAGATGCCAGGGAAGCTGGGTTTCTTTGGCTATAGAATGCCAAAGGTTGTAGATTCAAATGTTAATGACCAGATGTGGAAATGTTACTCTGAGCATGCCCTTGCAGCATGTCCCTGTACAGTTGGCTGGCTGGCTCCCAGGGAGATGGGAGAGGAGGGTAGTGAGGTTTTCAGTTTCCAACAGGTGTTTGTATATAAAGGTTCAAATTAATATTCATTGTGTAAGAAAGCCATTCATCCACTGTACCATGGCACCTAACCATGTTCCAAACTGCAAAAACTTTTATTTTACCTGTTGAATTCTATAGTACTATGCTGTCTGTTTATTTTTGTGGTTTGCAAAATGTGAAAGAGTGTAAAGGAATTACTCCTGTTTGCACAGGAACCAAACCAAAACACCCCTGCCCAATTGCATTTTCTTTGCCTGGTCAGGCACTCCAGGTGAGGGCATGTGCTCCTTTCCTATCTTGATTGCAGCTCTAGAGAAAGCAACATGCATAGTCCTGCAACTTTGGAAGGATTAAGGCCATTATTAGTGACTTCTTTTCTGTTGCTTGGTCATTTATGTGGTGTCAGCAGTTGAAACTTGCATGAGAAAATTTAGTGACAAAAGGAAGCCTGTCATAAATGTGTAAACATGTGTGTAACAAACTGTGGTATTTCTATTAATGTTAGAGGTTTTGATCCAAGAACCAAATGAAGTCACTCATTTTGATTTGGCAACATCTAGCTTCTGATACTTCAGTGCTTAAAATGAATTTATATAAAAATTAAATAGCGCAGAAGTGTTTTAAAGTTGTTGTTGTAGCGCCAAGGGCAGGTCAGCAGAGGATGAGTGGTATTACTGCCTGTCTCGAGTTTCCCTGGCATGTACAATGCACAATGTGTTGTAGTGCTCTGACAATATCCTTTCCACACCACTTCTTCAATGCTTCCACCAATGCTTCCAGAGAAACATCACCTGTTGTTGAGCCAGATGTCAAAATGTCAATAGCCAATGTAGATAATCACTGTCATTCCCACTGCTGATGGGGAGTTGTCATAGAAATGCTGCCAACCAGACTTGCAGAGGAGGTTCACTGCAATGTTGAGATCCCCAATCTCTTGACCAGCAGCCTAATCCCCAGACCATCTTGTTCAGAATTTTATCTTGCAGTGTTAAGCTGTTCAAATAAAGTCTGCTGCAGTTATGTTTGCAGTGTATTTTGGCAGAGGAAATCTTCCAACATGAAGCACAGTTTAATACAGGTAAGATGGAAAATCTTTCCAAAATATTAAAGAACCATAAAAAAGGTGTGTGGCGGAAATCAAAAACACAACAAGAAAGTAAGAGCTGCACTTTTTTTGTTCAAGGACAAGTTTTTATCATCCACATGCATGGTGGGGAAAACCTAGCCCCTTTTCTCTTGAACTGCTGTGGGCCACATGCCACAGGAGGGGGTGTACTAGTGTTATGTGCACAGAAGATATGCATTGGTGGTGCGCAGCTTCGTGCCAGTGTGCAGAAGGATGGGAAAGATCAGTCTCTCCTAGCTCTCTTGTGCTGCTGTGTGGCACAGAGTAGCTCTAGGGTCACCTAGAAAGGAAAGTCTTTTCCAATTAATAATCTACCCTAAGGCTGCCATGCTTACCCAAATCATGTATGCTTGAACTTATCCTGAAGACCAGCAGAGCAAACACCTCCCTGCCACCCTTCAAGGGCTCTCCGCTTGCACACTCCTGGGAGCTTTGCACTTGCTCTTCACAGCAGCACTGAAAGGCAACAAGGTCCTGGGGAAGGACAAGGACCAAGCAGCTCTTGTCTGGCAACAAGAAGGGTAAGAAAAGATCCCATTTTATCTTTGTTCTCATGGAAAGTGTCACAGGATGTTTAATGTCCTTTCTGAGCAAAGACCTCCTGCTTTCCAGATCTTGCCCGAAAACACATGCAGTATTCAGCAGGCCACTTAGTTTATCTTTCTTGGATAAACAGAAAGCTGCTGGAATTTGAAACTTGTTCCAAGAGTCTAGGGTCCAAATCTGCGTGAGTCCTTCTCCTGGTCTGGAGTTTTGAACTGAGTTTGAAAATTTAAAAACTACCGAACAGCTGCATGATTCCTAATGGGCAGGAAGGGCTAGTGTGTGTACAGAGGACCATCCTTACGCACAAGTTCTGGTGTTATTTCCACTCTTGAATGTTGCCCGACTTTGGAACTGTTTAAAATATCTTGTGAAAAGCCTGAGAGCACTGATCCACAAATCCCAGTACTGACTTCGCCTCGATGGGGAAAAAAAAAAAAAAAAAATCCCTCTTAATGCGCTGAAAGCTCCCGTGGCACTGCTGAGACGCACTTTTTCGTGTTGGTGAAGGTACCATGAAGGAGGGACTCCGGCTGCCTCCGATGACAGCTTGACGGAGCCGGGCGAGGGGCAGCGCTCGGCCGAGCCCACCGGGCGGGGAGAGGCAACCCAGCCGGCCAGGTGGGCGAGCAGGGCGGCCGGGCGGGCTCCGGCGGGGAGGGGGCCGGGCCGAAACCGAACCGCTCCCGTGCCGGGGGCCGCGGTCACGGGNGGCTCCGGCCGGGCGGCTGCAGCCCAGTCGCTTTCGTGCCCTGCCTGTGTCGTGGAGCCTTAGAACAGGAGAAAGGTGGAAAAGTCAATAAAAGTGAATGTAAACGCCAGTATTCAATGAAGGAACTGTACATACGTGCGTACACATATATATATGTACGTATAAGCTGTTGGTTAGGTAGGATCTAGTCAGGTAAACAGGGTTTAAGGATAAACAGCGTTTCAAGTTGCTAGATGGTATGAGGAAACTCAGGTATCTTTTATTTCTGTTGCATAAGCAGAACAAATGTAGCCGTTCAGAGGCAGGCGTGAGAGGCAGTGCTGTGCCTTGTCGCTGTCCCCGTGCGTGCGGACCCGCCGCTGCCACCGGGCTGGCCGTGCACTGTGCATGTGTGTTTCTGTGTTAGTTTGTGTGTCTGTATGTGTGTTTGTGTTTCTGTGTTAGTTTGTGTGTGTGTGTCCGTGTTTCTGTGTTAGTTTGTGTTTCTGTGCGTGTGTGTGTGTGCGAGCGGTTCCCCAAAGGGCTCCGAGCCCCGAGGCACAGGCTGCTGAATGACAGGCTGCAGAGCTGGCCTGTGGCCTTCCACAGGGACAGTTCGCTAATCACAGCGATCCGTGTCCTCAACAGCCTTGATATTTCTTCTGGGATATTAACATAGTGTATTTCCAGGAGAATTCTTAGTCCCTTGTAGGACAACCAGGTGTGCAGTAACAGACTCGGGCTAAGTGGTACGCGTCTTGTAGGAAATTGTGTGTTCACAGACGGACAAAATTCAGGGAATCTGTTCAATGAAGAAAAGAAGCCAAAAGATACAGTGAGTATTATCCTTATTTTGAACTTTCTGATAATTTGCCACTCACTTTTTGACCTGTTCTGTTTAATATCTTTACAGGTAAGTTGTTAATTAGCTATTTGGGATGAATTTGGGTTTGTGTGATAGCTTTCTGGCTGAATTAATTTCATTAAGTTAACAAGCTCGTTGGGACAGCTGAATCTGTTTGTTGTTGTAAGTCCACTCCTACAGTAGCAATGAGGAAACGTTTCCGTTAGCGCTGGGAAATTGGAGGATAACATGAAATGTAATGAAGTGAAACAGGATTGCATTTTCCTCAGAGCGATTCTATTATGCCTCATTTAGGGCCATGTTATTGCTCACCTCAAATCATTAGCTGTTACTGTCTTTTTTTTTTTTTTTTTTTTTTAGTGCTACATAGCTCATAATGTGTTCTTGTTTTATATTTTTTTCAGTTGCATTGTATTTAATGTTTACTTTTCCATTTTTTTGCAGCAGTGTTAACAGAAGCTGTATTTTAATGGAAGGTTTCTCTGGGCTTCCCTAAGCGATTTCCACAGTAATGCCTTTAAAATTCAATCATTAACTTTTGCCTTCACCTGAAGGTGGAAAGTGATGATGAAAAACAATATTGCACCCCGTGTAATTTGATTTTACAAAGCTTTATCAGAATTAATTCGGCTGATATGTAAATAGGGGAAACCTCGGGAACTTTCTTTTCACCCCAGCTTGCACACTGATTTCAGCTTCAAGCTATGCACCTTTTTTACCTGATGGCTGCCTTGCTGCAGCACAGCCCTGGACTGACGGGGTTTGCTGCGTTGGTTCTTGTCTGCAGCTGTGAGGAAGGGGACGAGGACACCCTCAGGGATCCCTTCTGGATCTATATTCCCAGGCCAAGGTCCAACAGACTGGGCACAGGGGGGGAAGATTTTTCAGATGTTTTGATGCAAACACAATTGCTTCCTGAGGGAGAGATTTGGCATGTGTTTCCTGAGAGAACCGTGCTTGCGTAAGCAGCCCCCTGCCACCCTCTGAGCTGGACTAGCACAGCCCTTGGAGGAGCTCATGAGGGACTACATCGGGGGACTGCACTGGGTTCAAAAGCACCTCTTCTTCTTTTTTATTCATCACTTTTTACCCTGATCTATCTGACCGTGTGGCTGCCGTGTCAGGGCTGAGAAGGTGGCCTGGAAGGAGGGAACACGTGGCAGGGAGCAGGAGGTAAGGGCTGTTTCTGCCGACATCGCTGCTGCTGAAAGAAGTAATTGCTTATCAAACTGTGGTCAGAGGGGGACGATGACATGTGGTTATGGCAGTTGCCTGAAACATGTACTAAATGTTCAGATATCCTAATGCAGTTGTGTGCATGTGCAGTTAGCTGTATACACGAAGATATGATGCTCATTTTCTGTTGTAATTCTGAGTTGTCACCTAGTGATTTTACTTTCATGATGTATAGCTATGTGTACAACTTAAGGATACATTGCCTATACTATTCTCTCTTGGAGTATAGTCTCTTTTCTGGAAAATAGACCTAGGCACCATAAAAGTATGAGTTTTATTAATCAGATTGTATTTAGTTGGAATAGGTGAATGCCTAAAATTCTAAAAGGGAAGATTAAACCACCCCTAAGAGGGTGCCTCTAATCCTAAAGAGCATAATTGTTACCTGCATGCACTTTACTATGTTTTACATGTACATAAAATGTTAAATATACTTTTGAATGTAGCATAGACCTACTGTTAAATTATGAATGATAGAAGCAATTAGACAAATAGCACTGATTTAATTGATACGGTGAGACTAAGAAGTCAGTTTAATGTAAGATTTCCATAATCTGCTACCATTTATTTTAGTCTGGAAAGCACTGATGCTTTTGTGCATTGTTTTAGGACTTGTTTTCATTCCTACTTTAGATACTTTGTTTCTCTGTCATGATCCCATTGTAGCCAGTAAGAAAACACAGCACACTATCCATTTAGCAGGAGTGCATATTTAGAGGATGATGGTACACATTCTTGTTCATAGAACTTGAACATAGAAGGAGAAATTACATGTTATTAGTGTCTTTATTCAACAGAGAAAAAATCACTTTTTCTTTCCAACCTGAAACAAGAAATCTCACAGCATTGAAGAAAAATATCTTACCTTTACTGTCCTGTGGTGGGTCACTACAGCTGTAGTTTGGGTTATCTTTGTAGAGTCTCACATAGATTTAGAAAAGCAGATTAAAAGAAATAAAAATCTTAATTTTATCCATTTTTTCCTAAGACGGTTTTCTTTACAGCAGCCTTATGAGAGTAAAATACATCTTTTATGAACTATATTGTGTTAATTGGCACACATTGATGTGACTGAGCAGTAGAACTGCAAGCTACAGCTTGCCTGCAAGAGATGGGTTCCCAGCCTGTGGGATGGAGACATTTGGAAAGGTTCAGTTTTTAAAAACCAAAACTGAAGCTGTCTAAGCTAATCACTCTGTTTTTCTTCACTGGAAATGAAGGTGCTTCCTATGGAGGTTACTGAACTGTTAGTTTCGTTTTCCTCTCTGAAAGTGTTCTGCACTTGCTGTGAAGTGGGAGAGCTGTTGCCAATGGGGCAGTGAATCAGCTGCTCTGGGTGAAGACACCCCAGTGGAGACTCACTTTTCCTGGATTGGCTCCTTGTCTCTTTGCAGCTTGTAGGTGCTGGATATAACTGCATGCAGGGAAAGCTGTGATCTTCTAAATATGAAATCTTTGGTGTTCAGGTTCCTCGTCCTCCTGTTTTTGGAAGAAGCATTTTTCAGGATGGGAGGGTGGGTGCTGCTCAGATGACACCTGTCGGGCACAGTCACAGACACCGTGGCAGTAGAGAGGAGCCCACAGAACTCAGGGATAGCCAGGAGGCACTTATCTTTCCTTACACTGTAAGATCAAAATCCATCACTTTTGGCTCTGCAGCATTTTAAGCTGTGCAGGCCCCTGAGGCAGCAGATAATCTCTTCAGCAGCGACATGAGCTATTCATTGGTAAGATTAGCTAGCAATTTGTGGCAGATCTCTTCCTCAGAGCCTGCAGCAGCTGGGAATTGTAGAACTGGCTTGAGGGCATGCAACAATATATTTTGTTAGTGAGTAGGGATGAATTTTGTCTTCATTAGTAAAACTCTATAGGTTACTTTGCATACAATACAAATGCTACTGAACAGTTGTTTCTCAGCTGCAGGTCAGTCTTGGACAACTTACAAGTTATCCACAAACCAAGATATTCTTACTGCTTTTACTTGACTTAAAAAAAAGGAACAGCATTTTTTGTTCCTACTTGGCTTATGTGTCATATTTATTAGCTTTTGCTTGTTTTGTTTCATGAGATAATGAAGCGAGAAAGCAGTAAATGATGAGTCTTTAGTGTTTACTTTTAGACAACATCACCACTGTGATGTTTTTCATTTGCACTGAAAAACTGTTTTTTTCCTTGTTTGGTGTTTTATTGTAACATGATTTTCTGGGCTTTGGTGTGAATGCTGTCTCAGAGCATTAAGAAAATAAGAGAAAAATGAAGCAACTGTATTTTTTTAATGTGTGTTTTATGTCTGGTCTATGTAAGGGATGTACACCCACGCTTATATGCACCAGGAATCAGGTTTACATTCTGCATCAACTTGCAAGTTGGGTTATGCTATTGAAGTGGATAGGATTAAAAACTAATGTAAAAACAAGACATGCGAAATAATCTGGCCTCCTTTTACTATTAAGCATTATTTTTTTTAACTGTTCTCATTGTCACTAGCATCTATTCAGTTTCTGGGGAATACTGTCCTTGAATGCTTTTTGAATGGTAAATACATTAGTTGATACCAGAGGGTTGTCATAATTGTCCAGAAATAATGATCATGGGAAGCCCTAGACCATATGTGGATATTTATTTATAATGTACATATTTGTTCTTTTAACCTACTGGCAGGTAAATTACAGAGAACCCATTTGCCACCCTTTTCTTTCCAGCTCTCCAAGTTTCTTGTGCAGTCTGTCAGTGACTGTGATACTATCAAAATTATTGCCATATCTTGCCAAGAGATGTGAACAAACTTCAGGGATTCCTCAACTTTGTCACAGATTGCCAGTGTACTTGCCTACACACACCATTTATACTCTGTTTCTTCTGGGGTAACAGTGTACCTGATGATTGAAAGCTTTTCTCAAATCCATTTGAAGCATTAGGTGAGAGTGCAGATGAAAATATGGTAAAAGAAATTTCAGTTCTCAATTGCAATGTCAGAAGCAAAGCTCGTGACAGAAAGCAAATAGAAGAAGAAAATATTTTCTTTGGATATTTACAAAAT
>VYZR01084573.1:0-16994 GCA_013400675.1 Oxylabes madagascariensis
AAAAATGCTGCCTTCTTTCCCTCACTAAATGATGAATTTGGAGCTTTTGCTCTGAAGTTTGCTTGAAACATCTGTAGTGCTTTCACCAAGCCGGCCTGTCATTATGTTGAAAAGGAAAGCTCTTAGAACATGCACTTTGTGAAATTCAGTGCTAGCAGCAAAGCACTGCCTCCAGCGGTTGTTTGCAAAAGCATCCAATCAAGAGGTCACAGAGGACACACAGTGGCTTATTTTTGTTAAGGAAGCTTTCCTGCCCGACCATCCAGGACCACAGGTAACTATTCTGATTCTAACAACTTCAGTATTTCTTCTCCAAGGAATTCAGTACAACTGAATCAGGTTGAGTGGAATAATATGTGACTGGTTTGTGGTGCAGTCACAATTTCTGCATTATCACTCCACTATCTTTACTTCATGTACATAGAGATTGAAGGGATTTGTATAATCTGGGAGCCCAAGAGAAGGAGCAGACACCATTTTATTGCTTTAAAAGCTTGTTCCCTCTCTGGGCCCCATATGACAAGTTCAGTGTTTTCATTATTGGCTGCCTCTGTCAGAGGCTTAGTCAATTCCCCTGACCCAGGAAACCACAGCTGATGAAATCCCACAATTCTGAAAAATCCTCATATCTGCTCTTTTATAACCCCACAATTCTGAAAAATCCTCATATCTGCTCTTTTATAACCAGACACGGGAGCTTAATTACGGCCTCTGTTCTTCCTGGGTCTATCATTCACTATCCCTTCCTCACAATAAATCCTAAACATTTTAACTTTGATCCAGCTGAAGTCTGGTCAGAGCTGCGCTGTGTCCCCATTTTTTGCCAGAGCGATACACAGATGTATAGGATCTATTTTACAAGCATTCTCATCTGTTATACCAAATCATGTATGCATTATCCAAGAATCAATTCACTCAATTTTATATTTTTATTGCAGTGTCAAAATTTATATTTTATTGCAGTGTCAAAATTCTCTGCAGATTCCACTGACCTAATCCTCTACCTCCTGGAGACCACAGCAAGAGGACATTAAAGCTTTTTCTTATCTACTTTTTTTTTTTCTTTTCAATAACAAAAGGTTGTTTTTTGCTTTCCTTTTCGCTCAAGGGGTAATATAAAGCACTATGCAACAATTTCCTGCTTGGGCAGTACTCTTTGCATCGCTTCCTCCTTGAAGAGAATGAAAGTGTTCTCCAAGTTAAAAAAAAAACTAATATTGTTTTGAAAAGAAAATACGTTTTCTGCTGCTCTGACTGTGCCACTAAACTGGGTCACAGGTGATGCCCTTCATGTATGAACAGAACTAATCAAATCTTCTTAAGAGCAACTACAGCTGTCCTCCTCATTCTGGAGAAAATCTTCAAATATCATTTGTATATTTACCATCCTCTTATCTATATAAATGTACATGTATAAAAATATACTTTTAGAATTTTTTCAAAAGTATATATAAACATTATTATAAGCAAGTACTAGTCCAAAGAAAATCCCATCCAAATAATAAAGCAGGGTTTCAGCTGATGTGCTGAACATCTGGAGAATCTGCTCTTGGCATGGCGCCCATTGCAGCTGGAACAAGTCCAGTGTGCATCCCGAGTCACTGCCCAACCCTGCTCCATGCCCCAGCCTCAGAGCCAGTCCTTATCCCCAAGTTAAGGGTCAAGCCCATTAAATGCTCTCTTTTTCTGCTGATTTCCTGGGCAGTTCAGTGCTTGGCTTACCAGTCACTCGTGAGTGGCAGCTCATTCTCTGGACAAGACTGTTTCCCTGGACATTTGCACTGATTTCTCCAAGTGGCAGCAGCCAGGGACCTTGGGTTTTCCTGCAGTTTCCATGTCACCTACAAATGTTAGAACACATCCACCTTTCCCAGCACTGGCCCTCTGTGCATCCTTGTCAGCACCACCACCTTCATTAGAAGCACAGACATGGACTAAGCCTTCAATAGTGTCAGTTTAGCTGCTCTTCAACATTTTTCCTGACTTTGTCAGCTCAGGTTTCCCTTCAAGGTGATACTAAACTCTGAGACTGGGGTCCGGGAAAGATGCCAGAATTTCCATGGGGCTCAGGAGGCACGGGACGCTCCCGATGCTCCTGTACTCCTGCAGCAGCACCTATTCCCAAAACACGTTCCCACTAGAGGGCAGAAGCAGCCGGCCAGGACCACACACCCGGGATGCTCTGCAGACCGGCGGGTGGCACGGAGCAGCTTGGGAAAGCAGATCTGATCAGAGGGGTGTCCATCCACAGAGATCACCCCGGATAGCGGCCCAAGCAAGTGTCAAGAGTGTGCCACAAACGGTGAGACACCACCCAAAACGTGCCACAGTTTCCTGAAAGCAAGGTCCTCCCCGAGCCCCAAGTGGTGTGTTAGCATGAGACACCACGGATGCACGCAGAGGGGAGGAGAGACCTACTCCACTTTCGGAAACCAAGTCCCTGCTGCCAGCAAACGGAGCAATGAACTGGGACAAGCAGCAGGTTCAGCAGGCATCAGGACAGGTAGGTGTGCCAATTACAGATGGACTGGGAGAAAAGCCAACGTCAGCCTGCTTTGAGAGCTTCCCCAAGGGAAAGAGAGACAGAGGACTCAGGGCTCGCTAGCACACTTCTGCCACTCTGCCCTCCAGCCACTGCAGCTGCTGCAGCCTGGGAGGGGCAAGTAAAGGAAGCTGCACCGAGGAGGTGTAACACAGGAGGATACAGAGGCCAAAAAACATGACAGCACCCTGCTGGGGTCACCAAGGAAAGAGCTAGGGCAGAGCCAACAAATATCTGCAGCGTCTCAGGTCTCTCAGCCAAGCTACGCAAAGTGGTGTGCAGCACAACAGCCCTGTGCCAACCAGCATTCCTCTCCTTGCCATAAGAGGGACATTTTGGCTCGTCTGCATCCTGGCTGACAACAGCTTGCTACCAGTAGCACGTCTGCCCTGCTGCTGGACCCAGAGCAGGGTTCTGTTACTGCAAATTGCAGTAGGTTTGACTTATCCCAACTCCCAAGTCACATTCACGAAGGAAATCCTAAAGCACGAAACACAGAAGACAAAACCTCCCCAGGTTGTTATGTCCCTTCATTTCCTGTGAAGCATTTCACAGCATTTCATCTGCCTCAAGAAATCCAGCCTGTTTTCCCACAAGACTATTCCTCCCCTCCACCATCCATCTCCTTCCAAGTGCCCCTAGACAGACCAAACCCAAGGCCCATGCTCAGACACCCCAGAGGACCAGATTACACCCTCCTCCCTTTTGCCTTTGAGGGTTTTAGCAGCAAAGGAAAGGGTTTCTTGTCCTCCCAGCAGCAACTTGGCTGCACTACAGAGGAGGAGGATAGGCAAAGTCATGCTGGGGAGGGCAAAGAATAAAAGTTATCAGTAGGATATACATTACCAAGAGCAGGGTATCATCAAGCAATTCATCCTCGGTCAGGAGGCAAATGAGAAGAAAACAGTGTCCTGCAAGTAGATACATCTACCTTTCCTTGTCTTCCTGGCTGGCTTCTTGCAGCTGCCTAGAGTTTTCCTCACAGCCTTGTGTCCTGGTTAGCATTTCCCCCCTGGAATGGCCATTCAAGATAGACTGCAGTCACTGAAAAGAGGCCAGTGAAGTGCATTAAATGGGACCTCAGCACCACTGTACTGAATTGGAGCACCTCATTTTTTTTTTTTTTCATTTTCCTATCCCCATGGAAGGGAAAATTCACACCATCAGCCCCTGCTGTTCTCATCTGACCGGGCAGGCCATTCTTCACGGCACCAAACAGCACCATCTCACTGTGTGTGCACATTTATCGGGCATGCCCTGCTCCAGGCAGCCCTTGGAAGAGTGCCTAACTTTATTCTCTGGGCAGACGATCTCTGCTTTGGTCAGCGCCCAGCTATTGAACACTGAAGCAGCTTTCCCACTTGCTGCAGGGACCACACACAGCTCTGCCCAGGGGCTCTGACCGGCACCCAGGGGCCTGCCAGGAACCATCTTCTGTTCCATCACAAGCTCACAGCACTGCCCTGTGCTCAGAGATGTTTTTCATAGCACTGCACTGCCACTGAGACAGCACACAGCCGCTCTCAGCAGAGGCACAAGAACAGGGCAGGTCATGTCCCAAAGAGACACAGCAGTCAGGACAAGGCACAGCCAGCATTCCAGGCTGGGTCAGGTGCACCAGGGAGATAAGGAGGTTCAGAGAAAGCACAAGCACATCAACACCATGCACATCTCAGCCAGCAGCAGTAGCTACAGGTGATCTCCAGCAACAGCCATCAGAGCTGCTTGCTACCAGGGTGAAAGCAGTCAGCTCTAAGGGAGGAAAGCACAGACAGGTACTGGACTCACTGATTTTGTCTGGAAGAACTAAGATTCACTTAGCATTACAGAAGAGATTCGTTGGATTTATCTAGGAGAATATAAAAATCTTTCTAAATACCTAACAAGATGTACAAAATCATCCTCTTCCTCAGGGTTTTCAAAACTGGTATCTGACGTGTAGCCAAACTGCAGCCAAAACTCTTCCTGGACCAGCCATGGTTTCCTTCACAGGAAGGTTGTAACAGCTTCTGCTTTAGAAACATGCTTGCTAAAGGAGGTCAGCCAACATGCATCACTGAGTGCACACCAGCCCCACACCCAGGGGGTCACACGAGGAGGGGCAGATGGACCAGGAGCAGGGCTGTGCTCAGGGTGCAGAGCACTTCTCCTTCCTAAAAGCTGCATCTACTACAGGCTTTCAGCTGCTTTTGTGCTGCCAAAATGTTACCATGCTAGCAAGGCACACCAAGGATTTGAACTACTCATAACACTGCATTTCCAATGAAAGAATGGCTACTCAGGACAGGAGCTAACATCACGATGTCTCTGCTTGTTTGCTGCCCATGGCACAGTGAGGCTGTTCCAAGAAAGAGGGCATCAATGCAGAGGTCATGAGATCCCAAACCGGGACAGAGCAAGCCTGGCTGCAACAGAAAAACTCACACAAATGTTTGGCCAAGGCCATACAGGAGTATTTCCTTTTTCCAGTACCCCCACAAAGCACGGACAGCAGTGACAGCCTCAAACCAGCAAAGATCTCTGGGATTCCCTCTGGTTAGGCCTGCAGCCAACAGCTCCCAAACACATGTGCTCTCCTTCTCGAGCCTGCTGAACCATCCTCTGATGTTTGGACGTGCCTCCTCACATGGACAAGTGTGTGCCAGCATCTCTGCAAGCAAACAGCTTCTAAACAAGCCAAATGCTGCTTTCTCAAACCAATTCAAACACAATAGTAGAAGCCAGTCAAAGACAAGCCTATATGATGAAATGCTCCCTTCCTGTTCCCAGGCAGATTCTTTAAGCACAACTGTCCTTTACCGGCTCCATAGCTACAGACAGTTCCAGAGGTTCAGGATCAGTAACACAGGCAGTCTCAAAAAGAAGTGGACCACTCTGGCCTGCGATCTGATCGTGCTGTGGATTTGTGTCTCTGAAAAGTGGGGGACACTGTAGGCAGCTGACAGAGAGATGGCCAACATCAATCTATAACATAAATGCCACCTCCTGCCTTGAGGACTGTTTCCTCCTGATCCTCCCTGCTGCGGACTGAGAGCTCCCACGAGTTTTGCCAGCCTGCAGGGCAGATCATACACAAGACACACATCCTTCCCACCCTGATCTCAGGGGACATCCCTGCTAATGTGGTTAGTCCCTCTGTAGGAGGAAAGAGCAGCTGCCACTGTGCTGCCAAACCTACCCAGGACCTCAAAGTCCCAAACAGGATGAGCATGGCCCATCAGCGTTGGCAGGGCTATTCCAGACTGCCCTTCCTAGCAAGTCTCCTCTCTCCAGACAGAATTCAGCATAGAGCTCTGCCCAGCAGAGCTGTTTCCCAACAGGTTTATAAACCTCTCTGTTGCACAGGTCCATTAAGCCACTGATCTAGACCAGCGAGGTCGTTGTGCAGACCACACATAACAAACCCTTGTCTGAAAAGCAGGGAAGCTATGAAAGGGCAGTTGTTAAAACCATGGAAGAGCAATCAGTCTGTGCACTCAGTGACAAAAACAAGATCAGAGGATGGAGTGAAAAACCTTAGATCTGTCCAGAAAGACACTTGGCTACTCCAACCTGTCACCTAACAAGACATGCCAGAGCTATCTCACACTCCACAGCAAGGAGCTGCAGCTTACCTGGTGCTACAGAGCAACTTTCCTTTTAGCACAGAGGTACCTGCAAACACTCCAGGGTGCACTGCTTCTCCTCACCAGCCAGCTTCAAAAATAGCCCTTCCTGGCAGGGACACCCATCTTGAAACACTGCTGCAATACAAAGCTTCTGGGCTGTTTCTACCCAACTGTGCATGCTTTTCTGAGGCAGGGATGCCACACAACCCATGCAGCTGGAGTGAAAGTGACAAGGCAGTACACATTGCTATGGCTCACACTAAATTCCCTAGCTCAGGAATACCATGTATTTACCAGAAAATCCCCAGCAATAGAATGCTGCTTTTTGTCCAGGTCCACTGACCCTGTAACATCAGGTTCTCTGGGAGCAGGCATCAAAAAGCATGAACCAGCTCTGCTGCAAAAATAAATGTGTCCAGAGAGCAGCCTGAGCTCCAGTGGACCACAGCAGAGGAAATTTCCCCTCAGGGCCCTCTCCAGACAAAGCACATGGACAGCTGCTGTCCAGAGTCATTCCTGCTCCCTGGTACCACAAGCTTTCCCAGCAGGCTGCCAGGCTGTCCCTCCTCTCCAAGATGCTGCAGCTGGGGCTCAGCAGTGTCACACAGTCACTCACAGGGTGGCATGGCCCCAGCAAGCAGCACACAGACTGGACAGATGACATTGCATGCACCTGCAGCTGCTCACTTCCAGACACTGTCCCAGGGGAACAGGACACTCTTTCCAAGGATCACTCTGCCCATTCACCTTCTCAGCAAGCTGCAAGCACAGCCAGGAGCTATCATGGCACACATTTCACCTAGCAAAAGGCTCCATAAATAACCTGCTGTGCCTCTTCACCACATCCTGTATTACAGCCACACTGGGCACAGGCAGCCATCCAGACACCCTGACTAAGAAAACTTAAATTTGTAACATACTTCAGAAGTTTAACACCCTACCAAACACTTTGTCTCTTTAAAGCACAGTTTTGTAGTGCTCACTGAAGAACCAGAATGCCCACTGAAGAACTCAGGAAATGGAGGGACAGGTGATTTATCACACAATCCTTCCCACCAACCCACAGGGATCTGTGGCTGAAGTGAAGGATTTCCTGCACAATACATGCACACAAAACCACTTGGTACAGCAGAGGCACTCCTTTATGCCCATTATCTGGGCATATGCTGTCCTGTACACATGTTCAGATGCAGCACCCTTATTTTCTCTCTAAGTACTCTGAATTTTATACAGGAAGTCATTAAGCGTTTCTGAAATGAGTTGTTCTCAGCTCTTGTACACAGGCTTCCAGAAAAATATTTGCCAGTGCACATACTACCTTGAGACTGGCCCACAGGAAGCTCTGCACCAGCCAGCTGAAGCAGAAGAGACAAAAACGTGGCTTTTTGGTTCACTGACCAAACTGTAAAACAAGCCTATAAAAGAAATAAAAGCTAGTTCCAGCCCAGAATAATACTGAGAAGTTTTTAAAACAGCCATGAGAGGACAGCTTTGAATCTGACTCTATCTATCAGTGGTTAGTAAGGGCAGGAAACGAGACTGCAAGTGACTATGAAATTGCAGCCAGTTACAGTTTTTAAGAGGACAAAAGTCAAGGGAAAGCAACATCAGAAAAAGCGTAACTGAAGTCCCAGGATCTGAACATACCAAAAGAGTACCACTCAAAGCAAAAATTTTGTTCAGAAATATCTGACAGTTCCTTAATAGAAATTCTGCCTGCAGCTATAAACAGGCTGCCAGTTCAAAGGAGAGGTGAATGCACTCCTCAGGATAATCGCATATGGAGAAGAGGCAGAGGAAGCTGTTCCCCAGGGAAGGCAGGTAGCAAAGCACAAGGTCTTTTGTTAGCACAATTGGATGCAATCACCCTACTCCTCCCCCACATGAAAGATCAATCAGAGATTGTCAAGAGTGTTCAGAAGAGCCTATTAAGCTTGCACTGGGTTCCCACAAAGAAGAGGCCTGTGCATCCAGGGAATCCCTTTTCTGTGCTCCCTGCTATGTTCAGCAGGGAGAAAACAAGCAGGGAGAAGGGAAACAATGCACAGAGCAGTGAGGAATACTGGGCAAGTGCCTTGCTATCCCAAATTCATGGAGCTGGGAGCTTTCTAGAGGAGAGAACACAGCGCTGGTTCGTTACTGCAGAAAGGGCACAAGGCACAGACACAGCACGATGCAGGGCAGTGGGAGCTTCCAGGAACAACGTGTTTCAAAGGTGGGGTGGGAGATATGTCATTGTCCCAAGTCAGGATTTGGGTTTACCTGGTGGGACAGAAACAGCCTGCTCTCAAAGCAAAGCAAAATTGCATCGAAAACTGACCTCCAACTACACCCATAGTGCAAACAGTATCCTGAGGAATAAGAGATAGGACAACAATTACCATTTCCCAGACCCTCCTCAGTCCAACAGTAAGCAAACAAATCAACATGTAAATAACTATTCCAGGGGAGGACAACATCTATGGAATAAAGTGGCCGCATGGAAGGCACCAGTTGGCCCCAGTGCTGTAGGGCAGCCTCCCCATCCCAACACTGGTCCCACATTTCCTACTCAGAATCTGCCACCAAGCTAGTGAGCACACAAGTGCTGGCTTTTAGTGTCCCCTGCACTCTGTCCCAGCTGCCGTGCTGCAGGAAGGAGGGGACAGCAACATTCACAGGGCCCTGACAGGCTCATTTCCAGCTGCAGGAGGGCACCACCACAGCTCATTAGGGTAGTGCCACCAGCAGCATTTCAGGAGGTGTCAGGCAGAAAGGGAGAACAGGCTGCTGACACAAGTCACCCACATGCAGGATATTTGTTCATACAAGCCAATTGCAGGAAGAGTTGAGAAATTTATTACCATTATTTCTACATTTGCCTGCTTAATCTTGTTGTCCTAGTTACCACAGCCCTGGTGACTAAGGCAACCAGTCTTGGCAAGTAAGACACAGAATGCAATGAGATGTAATACAAATATTTAAGATGACTCTGAAAGAGCAAAAGCAGAAACAAGAAAAAGCAATTCTGTGTCCCCAGCATCACTCCCAGCCTCCCTTCATCTACTGTGTTTCTCATCACCTCCACAGGAGTTTGGGAATGGATACTCAGATGTGTTTGTGGTGTACCCACGGTGGGCTGCAAACCCAATTCAGATGTGCCAGAGCTCCCCTGCACACTCCCTCTTCACAATGAGTTAACTGAACAGACACTAAATGTATAGTCCTGTGCTCAGACTGGAGAGCAGAACTTGCGTTACCATTCATAAACAGCCCTTCTCTGTTCATGTATGGTCTCTGCAGCACACAGGCTGCAGGTTCATAATGCCCTGGAGCACTTCACACAGGCATTTCAAGGTATCTCCATCTAGGAACTGAGTAACATGACACTGCTGTAGTTTCTGAGATCACTATCAGCTCTGCAACAACCCCAGCCCTGAGCACGTATTTGCTTCTCTGTTATTTTTACCAGAGACATACAATAGCCAGAACATCTCAGCCTCAAGGCTGTGTAAAGTTAAGTCAAAGTTTAGTTTAAGTAACCTAAAGTAACAGTAAAGTTTAAATGAACCACTTGACTTGGACAATATAAAGGCACTTCTGCTGTCCACAATCCAGAACCTCCAACTCTAAACTCTTATGATGATGATGATCCAAACACAGATCAAGCCCAAAATATAAGCAACTTTTGCTGCCATAGAACTCCAAGAAGCATTTCACTAAGCTTATCTTTTTCTCCCCACTTGCTACTAAACTTCCCATAAATGGGACAAAACTACACGCTTTGTATTTTAATCAAGATATCAGTTATGCAGAACCTGTAAGAGTGAAAATAAACGTTGGAAGAGAGCTTGAGAGACACTGCATGTGTAGCTTGCCCTGAACACTAAGTACACAGTAGTGCTGGCACCTCACAAGAAACAGGAAAACAAAACTATTATGCTGGGATGGGTGACCAGATCCTGAGGAAAAGATGAGAAAATTTCAATCAAGATATGCATATAATAACCCATGATGCTTCACAATAAAAAGGATGTGTTTAAAATATGATTTAAAAGGAAAAAAAGATAATTTTATCCCTCTCCAACCCTTAATTATCCTATATTAGAACCGTGTATATCATTTCATTAATTAGGCTGCTTACCTGTTAAACGCCAGCCACATAAAATAGTTTAATTTTCTTCCTTTCACATTTGCACACCTGATGAGACAATCCCCCAGGACCTTGTAGGCATCCTCTTGAGAAGGTGTGGAGCTTCAAGAAGAAAATTTACAAGTATGTGGAACAAACAGTGCTGCACATTGAGCTCACAGGAGTGAAAGGGACAGTTCTGCATGTTCCAGGGCGTAGGATGGACTTCCAGCTAGGAAGCATCAGGCCCTGAGTTACCCCAGAAGCCTGGAAAATTCTGCCTTCCAAGGGCTTTGCTCAAGGCCCTCTTTGAACTACGTTCCACTCAAATGAACTTCAGAGGAATGGCCTCCCTTGAAGAAAGTGTTGTTTTAAAGCCATGTTTCTGTTTAAGTTATCAATATTCTTTCACTTAGAATTAAAACAGCATAGGGTTTTCAAATCAGTCTGACCTAATGCAACGGGGCCAGGACACAACAACTTTAACTACTTCTGAACTACAACTACGGCAGGAATAAGCAAGCAGAGGCAACAGGGAGGCTGCAGAGAGGCAGAGGCTCTCATTCATGTGCCCAGCTGGAGGGAAGGCAGGCAGCACCACGCTGCAGCCATCAGCTCTCTGCCCCCACCTCTTCAGAGGTTGCTTTGCTTGTCCAGCAGGCAAACTGCCCCAAGACCCAGCCCCCCAGACTCCCTTCTCCAAAGTAAGATGAATAACGAAGCTGATTTGGAAACCAGAAACCAGGCAGGGGCTTGACAAAACCTATGCAGGTTGCCACAGCAACTCCACAAATCCATGTCACCGGAGACCACCACAGTCAGAAAACTGACAGCAAAGCCCTTTTAGCACCTGGATGACTGCCAGCTATTCTGCTTTCTGGCAACAGGACTGCAAGCCTAAGGAAGACCGGCCCAGCTCAATCTCATGAATGGAAGATCTCCAAGGGACACCAGAACAGCTGGCACGGGCAGTGCAGGCTCAGCAGCCAGCAAAGCCAAGCTCTGAAGGCACTGTAAGGCAGATCATTGAACTGCCATTATGATTGATTCTCCAAGTTTTTCCATTTGAGGGAACGACACATTGGAGATCCACACGTGGTGAGCAGCACAGATTGTTCTCTGTTAAAAAGAAGCCTGAGTTGCTTCAGCACAACAGGCAACAAAAACAGAAAACTAGACCTACCTGAGTGAGTAATCCTCAGAACTACTTTATAAAGGCTGACAATAATTTGGAGCACAGCAGCCTCCCAGCATTTTCCAAAATCAAAGAAATAAAACTGGACATTTCCCTTTCTTCTTGTTTATATCCCCTCTCAAAACCTGAACTCAAGTACCTGATGTTAAACAACTGGCTTAAGCCTCAATCAGACAATAATGCAGTCCCTCTGGCTCACAGCATTAGCAAGGCTTAGTAAGCTTAATGCAATTGCTCTTGTCATTCCCTCTGACTGCTTGTAACCACCACGAAGATCAAATTATTCCAACAACCGTAGAAATAACCTGAAACAAGAGATTAATCTACCACTCACATTTCTGTCAGTGTGGCTTTTGCCTCCCTCTGAAATATCCTGATTTGACAAGCAAGTCCAGCCTCATTTTTGGTGATGCTGTAGGATGCCAAAACTCTGCAACTGAATACAGGTGAAACACAATAAACCCCAAACGTGCACACGTATCATTGACAGAGAAAACCTAAGATCTGTGGTTTAACTCCTCCTGTGAGAGAAGAGATTTAACCCAGCAATGTGAACAGCTATGAAATATGAAGGAAAAATCCAAAAGATACAGGTGACTACCAAACTCCCAGGACAGAGACTGGGCACATGAGTATGAGAAGCTCCTGCATCAGTTACAGTCCCCTCTGCTTCCAGGTTTGGTGGCTACATAAAGCAGAGGGTGCCTGTCCCTGGGTCTCCATGAACAGGCTCTGTGTGCACACCTGTGTCCGAAGCAGCCCTCCACCTCCCCAGATTAACGCTGCTTACTCCTCAGAAGGCAGGCTGAGCCACTCTCCCACACACTTGTATTATATGCTCAAAGAAGAGCTGCTTACAGACACTGAAGCACCGGGTTTCAGACTCAAGGTCAGTTATCCCCCTGTAAAAAGACAGGCTTAAAGGGAAGACTTCAGTCATAGAACAAAGACTGTGCAGGTATTTGTTCGTTGTTTCTGGCACTTGTTTCTTCAGTTTGCACCACTTTTGATAAAGCTGGTATCTGAGCACTACTGATAATCTATCCAGCACACACCCCTGACTGAGAGCTGCACTCCTGATGAAATTGTCTCTAGCAAAAGACTTCAAAGCCTTGTGAATAGCCCTGCCACTCACTTGCTGAATGATGTTTACTTGGAGCCCCAGATACACCATGGCAATTCAGGCTTAAAACACCTCTGTGCACAAGAAATTCTGTAACAGCTTCAAACACAAGGAGAAAGGATGATTTCTTACACATGCACACACTGTAGCAATGTCCTTGGGAATCCCCATACCTCAGTGCAACTCTATTGTGCTTTGGTGCTTTTGGAAGATCCTTTTTTTTTTTGTTTTTTTTTTTTTTTTTTCACTTAGAGACTTATTTCCATTTCTGCAGAGAATTTTCTTCAAGGACTCACCTGGAAAATGTGCTAGGGAAGAGAGCACCTGATAACATCCCCATTAGAACTGGTGCTCAGCGAAAAATACCTCATTCTACTCAGATATCCATGTAAATCACCATTAATTGAAACCAGCACAAAACAAAATGTACAGACCACATTATCAAAGGAAACACATTGATCAAAGGAAACACATTGATCAAAGGAAAAAAAATGCGAAGAAATAGAGGAGGGTTTAATCTGTTTATAGTACCACTAAGTCAGAACAACCTTTTCCTTATACCACTGCCTTTCTCCCAGAGACAAAAACAGCATGGCTCCATTTTATGGACCTTATGCTTCAGGCTGTGCCCATCAGAGGGCACATAGATATCTGGGGTGGCCTCACTGCCCAGAACCAGGTTACCCAAGGAGTCCCAGAGGAGCCTGGACGATTCCCTGCCAGGCTCATTTTCAGGCCCTTGTCAGAGATGCTCCCAGAAATCGAGCAACATCCCACTCCTTTGGAAACACTGACAATCTCTCTCCAAGGGCGCAGGCAGAGCAGCTGGAGAACCAGCCCCCACTGCCAGAACCCAATGCTGTATCCTTCGCTCCCTGATTCCCGAGCGCCACTGTGTGTTTGAGCACGTGAGGCATTGACTCAGCCTGTTCACCCAGCAAAGCACGAGCCTAAAAAACAAAGAGTTGTTTCCTTGCAGGCCAGCACTGAGCTAGCTCATCACATAATCAGCCATGTGCTGGAACCAGTGCCAGTCCAGAGCTGGGAGGCTGGACTGCCAATTGACGCCATTCCAGGCGTCCCTGCTGAGTGTAAGCAGAGAGGATCTGGAACCGGGCCTGAGAAGGGAATAAAGCCCTCCCACCTTCTTTCGAAACAACCCAATCAAGGCATAAATCATCCACAGGAAGCACTTGTGATGCCAACCATACATAGCACCCAGCACCCCAGCAGAAAGGCATGCACCCCAGGGAGGCTTCCAGTTAAGATAAAACAACAGCCATCAGCCACCTTGGGGTGCCTGCCATCTTTCACTCCCGCAGCACACCACAGTTTCTGAAGCAGCTTCTTGAAGGCAGCATTGTTGGCTTTATTTGAGTACTTTTATTTCACTTCTTTTGTCCTGTGTTGAATCCTGCACCCTGCTGCACAGATTTCTACTGTCAATGCTGGCTGTGCTGTGTTGAGAGCTCACACAACACACAGCTGCTGGAAGGATGTTATGCTTTTCATTTCTTCAGCCATGGTAGCTGACTTCCATCTTCTCTTCTAGGAACTGGTTTAGTATGTTTTTGGTAGAGAGGAGACAATCTGACAGCTTTCCAATATTTTCCAAAGCAGTTGTCAGTCAGTGGGTAGGTGGGCAGAAATGTCAACTTTCCAGGCAGTGGTGCTGGGGATAAACACCCCTCAGCTTTACTCCTCCCTGCCAGGAGATATCTTCCAGTGTTCTGTCCTCCCTCCTTTTTTTCCAGAAGAGATGGGAAGGAGCATGCAGACTATCCGTGAAGTATCCATTAAGTATATTATCTCCAACTGGAGATGCTTTTGGAGGGCTAGGTAATTATAAACGTTATTTCTTAGAAAAGAAAAACCAAGTTTTCTCAAGCCACTTCCTCTCAGTTGCTTCTTCCCTGGGCATATGGCGAAAAGAAAAGCGATCTTCACTCCTTCTGGAAGTTGCCTGAAAGTTTAGGTGACTGTTGTGTGGAGCAAATCCTACAGAATGCTCTGATGTCACTTTGTAAGATTGTTGGTTCACAATGCTTCAGGTGTTAGGGGAGTGTGTTTAGATATTTACAGTTCAAATATCACAGAATTCCCTGAGCTGGAAGGGATCCATGGGGATCATCAAGTCTGACTCCTGACTCCGTATAGGACAACCTAAAATTCTCAAACTTGACAAAACATTTTTGCGTTTTGTCTCTTCATCACACCCTCTTCCTGCCCTCTGGCAGCTGCTACCTCTAGAGAGTCCCAAAAGGGCAATGCTCTTCTACAAAGGGGCAGCTTCTCAGTATCCATGTCACATTACTCCATTCTCCTTTGGACTGGTGAGAAAACTAACTCCAAAGAGAGAAGACAACTACTACCAACTTATCCCCTGCTAGGGATGTCAGCTGCTGGGAGTTAGTGGTGGATTTGCACTCAAATTCATACTAACCAGTAACCCCAAATGCCATTTCCAAGCAGACTTTCCATCTGAACTCCCAGGACACAGCAGAGTATTTTGCACAACGCAGCCACACCAGCTCACACTTGCTGTAATTCTCATGTGTTACTAAACTACTCACACTGCAGACGATTGAGCAAGGCAGCAAGAGGCTGGAAGTCTGCCAACAGCCATTGAGAAACAGCTTGAAATGCATCTGAAAGGACAGGGGGGAAAACTCAACCACACACTTCACAGTTCAGCTCTCTCAGTTCTGTTATGCTCTGGACCTGTGGCCTCAGAATTGTCAGGAGCAGGACTTTACATCCAGTTTTATCAGTGGATGTAGCCCAGTAGTTCACAGCACACAGGCAGATCTGATTCTAAGGTATGTGCTTTAGGAGCATCTCAACCACTTCATCTAGTAGCTGCAGCCACGAAGAAACACACAGCTTGTCCTGACAGAAAACTCCTTATTTTCTATCTTCCTTCAGTGCAAAATCTGCATACGTCTTCAAAATTAGATCTTTATTCTTAAGGAGAAGAAAGCTGCTAGCCTTGCTATTAAGATGATGACAATCCTCCAAAGCACAACCTCTGCAAGCAAAGTAAAAAGAAAACAGAGCTTGCCTTTAATAATCACAAAGCTTTACAAGAAACCTCCTACTATCACTGCAACAGAAAGCACATGCCAAATTCTGCAAGGGCAGGGAAGACAGACAGGCAAGGAAGAAACACCGCTGTGGGTCCTAGGGAACTCTAAATACCTTTGCTCTCAGGGATGCCCACATGGAGGAGCAGGATTTTCCCGAGTTCCTAATATCTCTAGGCCTTACATTAGAGAAGAAAAAATAAACCATATTTAGGGCCTATTTGTTGTATACCTGCATAGATACTGCAAGAGAGCTTATGAGGTTCACTTCCCAAAGCAAAGCTGGTCTAAATCAGAGGAAATGAAGCATTCAGCTTAGGTGAACTTGCTCTTAGTTTATCTTCCATTGGGGCAATTTAATGACAGTAAAATAGTGTGGTGAAACTAAGCACAAACAACAAATCAATGTGTTTCAGTCTGTAAATCTTAACATGTCAAAATCAAACTCAAGGGATCTGAAACTGGCAATGGTTGCACTTTGGCAGCGTCAACTGCAACACAGTACAAGACTGAAAAGCTCTTTTGAATCAGTTGTATGAAACCTCTTACAAATTCCCAAGCCCAAAAAATCTCTCTGCTATCTTGTTTCACTGGCCCGGTCATTTTACTACCAGGCAGTTGCCACCCCAAACCATCTGTGATCAGCAGACCTAGTCCATGAGCAGTTTGTTCAGGAGCTGCTTCTCCTCCCAAACGGCGTAGGCTGTCCACGCACAAACCAATGTCAGAACTGACTCCTTCCCTCAATACCCCTTTTGTCTAATCCTAAACGTTAAGTCTTGATCCTTATAAATATTTCTATCGTAGCTGGAAAATGGGAAACCTCAAGGTAATACAAAACCTGAAAATACGAAGGGAGGAAAATCAGGAAGTGCAAAACATGGCTGCCTTTGACTCAGCCTCTCCCATCCTTTATACAATCTACATGTTTTAGGATATAGTGAAAACTTGAGAATTGTGAGAACCAGGGAAATAATAAGCAAATGGCAGAGGCTTGAGTTCCTACTGTGTTGGCAATTGTACAATTCATGACACAGTTCTAAAATGTCTTCTAGTTCAATAGGATAGGAGAACATTTTTGCCCCCTCTCCCCAGACCTGCACCAGAGACATGGACAACACCAGCCTGCAACTTGTTTAAATGGATTTATTGCTTTTCTAAAAGGCTGAGCACCTCTGTCCCAGGAGAAGGGGGGATGATGAGCAAGAGGCAGAGCCCAGGTACAAAGTCTAGGACAAGCATGGTGGTGGAGTCAGGTATTCTTCACAGACACGTGCTGTTCAAACACTCTCCATCACTGCCTCTTCACCAGGTACCATTCAGAAGCAGCAA
>VYZR01084598.1:3939-34812 GCA_013400675.1 Oxylabes madagascariensis
ACAGACTTATCTTTCCATAATGCCTGTAGATTAAATCAGTGACAATGAAGCCCTTACATCACACAGTCTGTTTTGTACCTGTGTCTAAATGCACATGGGATGACTTAGAATAATATGCCTAGCAGGTCAGGGTAATTTGTTCCTTAAATATGAGCTTTGTCATTATTTTGGGGTCAAATATGATGGAGTGAGAGACTGTCTGTTGTTTAATGTGTCATCTGTTCCACCTGGGTGACACCCATCTGTTTGAGTGTCCCAAGCAGAGGCTAATTTTGTAGCTGTGCTGTTGCCAGCAGCCTGAGAAGGATTCTTTGTGGCATTTATTTACTTCTTTTTATTTGCCTTAAAATCACTGCTGATTACGGCCTGAGTTTCTCTTTGTGGTCAGATGAGAACAACAGTGAAAATTCCACTGAAATTTAACTTACTGGGAAGGAGCCATAAGTGGTCTAGGATTTATTCTTGGATTGTTTTGTTGTGTCACTGTCTTTTATTAGCTGGTAATTTCCTGTTCATCAATGACAAAGCAGTCAAACAGCATATCCTCTGCAGTGGAGGTTGTCCCTATATGAGTAGCTTTTTGTATTTAAAGTCTAGGAAAGAGAGAATTCTTCTTAGGCGTAAAAAATGTGCGTGGAAGGAAGGGATTAATATTAAGATGATGGCCTCATCATCTGATTTGGCCTCTTAAATCCTTCTGGGAAGTGCCAGGTCCAGAAATTCCCCCAATTAATTTTCTTACAATCCCCTCTGTATTCTGATTCTAACAAAGTCCTGTGAGAATGACTGCAACAGATGAGAAAATTAACTGAGATCTGAATCACATTTGAAATTGGCAGGAAAGTGAGGGGCTTAAAGCCAAGCTCCACAACATCCTCAAATACAGAATATTTGGGATCAAGAGCCCAGTGTTTGCTTCTGAGGAGAACTGGGGCTGCTTGTGATTTGCTGCAGTCAGTCGGATTTTGCAGCCCCATCAAAGAAATGTCACTGGGAATGAAGTGCGTGGAAGGGAGAGTCACCCTGGAGGCTGGCCTGGGGGACAGCACCAACTGTGGCTGGGACCCTCTTCCTGCTGTTATCTCAGTTATCTGGAAAAGCCAGGCTGGAGAATATAATGAATCCATTTTTTTGTTGCTGTTGTTTTGTTTGGGTTTTTCAGTGAGTTGATTAGCAGAGGTTGGTTACAGTTAATAGTGGGGATACCTGTGAGAACTGTGTGATCTACTCAGACATAATTCTAAAGGCATTAATTACATATTGCTGAAATTTCAAACCATAATTGGAGATCAATGTTATGTTGCAGCCTTTGCAGTAATCTGAAGCAACTCAGTTCCACAAGAAATTTTCAGAGAAGTAACCACTTGAAGCCTAAAACTGTTCCATTGTCATTGTTGCTCTTTGTTTTTATTTTTAAATCTTGCAATTAGTGTTCTTAAAAAACAATAAATAAAGCAAAAGGCAAATGCAGACCATCTGTGAAACAAAGAAATTGTTAAGAGCTGCATCCATGAGGATCTCTGGGAAGAGTGCCACAACACAACTAAGCATTCAGCCAGCATGATATAATTACAAATTAAACATCTCTAAAACAAATTCCAAATTGAAAATAAAAATCCATTCTGCTTCTTTCTTTGTGGTAGAGGATCATATTAATCTCAGTTCTGGAAATTACCACCTATCCTCCTGCAAACTGCAATGTCTGTGGGGTCTGCATGACCTCCACAGGTGAAGTTTTTTAGAGGGGGCATCTAATGGGGCATTGTTCAAATCCATGTTTCAGTCAAGAGACTGAGTTCAGGGGGATTTAGAGCAAGTGGGGAGCTTGCTGTGTTTTTTAGAGCTCTGACATAACGGCAGGTAATGACATTCTGTATTCATGGCATATAGAAACGTGCCTCTTGCTCCAGGAGATGGCTTATTCAGCTCCTATCAACTGGATTCATTTAAATAAAGGGCCATTGACAATGATACATTGAGACATAATAATTTTACACTTAACTAGAACACCATCTCCAATATGTTCTCATTTCTTGCTTTTATCTAAAGGAACATTTTGCTGGTTTAAGCCAGACTGGATCTGATGGCTCTTGGGACATGCTTGAGGTAAAAGTGCTTTCAGCAAAGTCATCTAAGTATTTGTAAGGACAACTTTTGTTATCGTTAACTGCTGTATTTGCAAGAGGAACAAATGGAAACCTTAGTCCTTGAAAAATAAAAGCCAGTAGAAGAATTCTGTAAATAAATGAAATGGATGATGACACAATATTTAAAATTATTGCTGAACAATTTTGTATTTAAACCAGACTCGTTTTTTCTAGGCATGCCCTGCCTTTCACAGAAAAGTGTTACCCTCAGTTTTAGAGATTAGATCTGTATGTTAAACAGATCTGTCCTCTCCATCAAAACCAGAAGTATTCCTAAGAACTGAAAATGACTGTAATGAAACAAAAATCTCCAGAATCAAATTTCTCCATGAAGATCAGGTTAATCCTGAGACTGAATAAACAGATTAGTTTCTCAGGGAAGTCAAAGTAGCTGCAAGAAAATGGTTTGACCTGTCAGGCACAAAATGGTACACCAAACACAACACAGTTTTTGGAACCTTCCCAATTTACACCAAAAGAAAAAATCCTCTACCTCATATATAAAATTCTAAAGAAATAATCAGTTATTAAGATGTTTGGAATAGGAAAAACTGAATTTTCTGCTTTGAAGGAGAGCATAAACCAATGGCTTTTAAGGGAAGGCTCATCAGAGTTTCCTTTGGACATTTGAAACCAAGGAAGATATCCTTGGTAAAAACAAGTACTGCAATAAATGTAAAAATTCAAGCTTTCTTGCTTGCTGATCCAATGTTTTGTTTTTCTCTTATGACACTGTAGAAATAGAAACCATGTATTTCACTGTGAATTTCTTTACTTGGTTTTGGAACTTCAACCTTAAACTTTTCTTAGATTTTTCAATACCTCTGAAGGGAGACGATTTAATTTCAGAATTCTGTTTGATGTGCATTGTAAGCTTTACTCTGGTCCCAAAAGCTCCTGTTTCTGATTGCAATTACCACCAGTGTATTTCTTTAACAGAGAGGTTGTCTGGGGAAATAATTGCCATTATTTATATCTAATCTGTTCATCTCCATACTTCCATACTCAGCTCGTCCCATGTCCTAGGTGTGTTAAATCAGGAAGTCTCAGCACTGCTGTCATTTGATCTATGCTTCCTGGCTTTCCACCATCTGAGAAACCATTCCCTGGACAAAGTGCTTTCTGGAATAAGTCTTCTGTGCCTCATGGGATAAAGATGAGCAGCAGCAGCCCGGAGTTGTTGTGCTTAGTCAACTTAAAATGACAGCTGCTGTTAATAACGATTAGAACTCATTAAAACCAAGTCCATTGGTGGTTCTTACGAAGTGAATACCTGCTTGCTCACTGGTTATTTAATTGATGTACAGACTGTCAAGCAGACAACAACAGCACTGACTGGAGAGACACTATAAATCCAACTAACTTCCCTCATTTTCAATCCTCCAGAGATTGCTGACAAAATTACTGAGATTCTTCCCCCTCCAGTGAATAAGAAATGCTGAGTAAAAGGATATTACATTAATTGGCTGACATTTGGAATGGACTAGCTAGTTCTCATTGCCTCGTGTGTGGTGGCTGTGTGTGTATGTGCACATGTGCCTGGTATTGTCAATGAGCTCCCTGCCCACTCCCCTCTGCTCCCAGCAGGCTGCTGGGAGGCTGAATTTTGGGGGGTTACGTAAGAGACAGTCTAGGAAAACATCCCAACCATTTGGAATTTACCCTGGGCACTAACCTCTTTCCTCCATTGTGTCATGCACTTAAAAAAATTATTTTTTGTTTAGTGGCGTGACGGGGATGTGTCTCATCTGAAAAAATGAGGTCTGTCTGGCATGGGGAGGGAGTTGGGTGTACCAAAATTGACTTTTGCTAGCTTCTGCTTTCCATGGGCTGTGGCTGCAGTCCCTGGAGTCAAAAATCTCTCCTTTCCCTAGCAATCATGCAGCAAAGGGAGATTAAAATGAGCTGTTAGGGCTGTATCTTTACCCTACTGGCAGCTGCTTCCTGGGGAAGGGCTAGCAGCAGGTGCTGTGTCTACAAACATTTCTGACAAATTATTTCCCTGGAAAAGTAACAAAAAGTAATGTTGTGAGATTATGCTTTATGGCCAGTGAAGATGGGGTCATTCCTAGTTTGAATACGTTGGTGTGAAAATCATAAAACACATTCCAGTGAAAATGCATTTAATCAGAAATATCTCTTGTTTGTTATGTGTAACCCTCCTCTGAGTTGTGCTCATTCTGAATGCAGCTTCACATTCCTGCAAATTTGTAAGGAGTTTTATCCAACAAGTTTTGGTTGGCCTGTCTTATAACACCAGAAGCACACGCCAGTACATTTTTCTTATACTACTTTGGAAGAGTGTGCAGTGTTGCTTTATTACATGTGATTTTTCTCTTGTGGCCTAGAACCTTAATCCTGATTCCACTCAAGTTTCATAGCAAAGATCTTAGTAATATTTGCGTTTTCTTTTAAAAGTGGTTGGGATCAGACCTCTAGGTCCTGCCTCTGCTTTGTAATGTTCTGCCTTGAATTTCTTATACATTCTGCTCTCGAACTTTTGCAGGTTGAAATGAATGAGAGTTCAGCTCCACACAACAGAGCAGGAATTACAGCTAAATTCCTCCCAGTACCACTGCTTTTCATATGCTAAAATCAAGAGATCGGATTCAGACAGGAGGTAAGCAAATGCAACTCCTTTTTTTACGCTCATTTGTACCACATCTGGATTCTGGCCACTTCCATCCAGTCTCCTATGATAATTGCATACAGTTTGTTCCAGTCTTTTCATCCCATTGCTTACAATGCTTACGATTTGCCTTTCTTGCATGCAACCATCCTGGAAAGAAGACTCGTGTCTGAGCAGTAATGTGGTTGTGTTTTCAATCATCCCCTGTGGAAGTAAGCCAAACATCATAATGTAAGCTAAGCTCTTTTTTTCAAGACGATACACGAGCTCATGTAAAGAAACTGAAATAAGAATAAAGACTATTCAGTCCTGATGTATTTTGTGTGTGAGTGGAAGAACAAAGGTTCCCTGCGTCACTCCTCCTAACAACCAAACCTATTCAGCCAAACCTATTCAACCAAACCTATGCTCTGTTGTCTCCTAACACAGGATATAGCAACACACAAGCTGCAGCTTTTTTCCTAGGCCACTAGGAATTTTGTGTGGTGTCTTGGGCATGTGGCAGCCAAAAAACATTTGTTTACCCCTTCGTAATTTTCAGGGCCCTCTTTTCCTTCCTCTTTTCAGAAAAATTACTTCCATCTGCTAAGTAGAGTTGTGTTAAAAAAAAAAAAAAGTTGGATAAAGTTACAAATTATGCTTTTTATTTTTTTTACACAAATCACTTCATCACTATTTCTGTCACATTTTCACTCCCTTGTCCTTACTCCGTGTCCTAGACCCAGGCAGTTTCACACGTGATGCATAGAGCCAGGACTTCTAGTGAGAGCTGGCTGGGAACTTAAATGTCTTAAAAACAATGGCTGCCATCATCACTTCAAAGAGTGCAATAGATTTTTAAAGGAATTTGGATTGANTTTGTTTACCCCTTCGTAATTTTCAGGGCCCTCTTTTCCTTCCTCTTTTCAGAAAAATTACTTCCATCTGCTAAGTAGAGTTGTGTTAAAAAAAAAAAAAAGTTGGATAAAGTTACAAATTATGCTTTTTATTTTTTTTACACAAATCACTTCATCACTATTTCTGTCACATTTTCACTCCCTTGTCCTTACTCCGTGTCCTAGACCCAGGCAGTTTCACACGTGATGCATAGAGCCAGGACTTCTAGTGAGAGCTGGCTGGGAACTTAAATGTCTTAAAAACAATGGCTGCCATCATCACTTCAAAGAGTGCAATAGATTTTTAAAGGAATTTGGATTGAGGCCTGAACTGACTCCAGAGTGCTGAGATGCTTTATTGGTGCTTAATTTGGAGAGCATGGGAGATGTCTGGGAATCAACTGTTGAAAATGACAGGCAACATAGCAATACCCTAAAACATTAATTTCTCCAGAAGCTTTATGCTCGGGGTATTGAAGGTGAGAGTGTAATGAAGAATGAGAGGAAAGGTCTGTCATCAAGCTAACAACTCCAGTGACAGGAATTTAATTGCAGTCATCCTCTGAGCTTGAAAAAAGTTTGAAACAGAGCTCCCAATAGGTCCAGTTGACTCCTGAAACACTAATGGTGTGTGTCTGGCAGGCGAGTGGCATTGACCAGGCTGCACTACACGAGGAATCAGGTTGGTTCCGATTAATAGTTGAACTAATTGTTTAATAAAATCACAGCTTTATTAGATGATTAATCTAACTTTTTATTTGTTACAGGCTCTGGAGAAAACATGCATTGGCAGTAACTCATTCCTTACATTGCACTTGCCACTTCTTCCTGCTCTCCTGCCCTGAGCTCTTGAGTTTTGCTAAGATATTTATAACTGTCTCATCGATTTGCTTTTATGGGGCATAGAATTGTGTAGAAACCAGAGAAGAGCACACAGTATAGACAGAGAAAAGCAGGAAAGGAATCGGCTCTAGTGCTTACAGAAAAAAAAACCCCAAAAACAAACACATAAGGAAAGGCTTTTTTTTGACTTCCCTAAGTAAATTCTTTGGGCTGTACTCAGGTTGTACTCAGGTTTTTACCCTTCAGAATTTCTGAAACGTTGGTTTGCTAAAGATCACAGTTGTCTACTGCTCAGCCACAGCTGGGAAAGGTATTTATTCTCATCCATGTCTCTGTGGTGAAACTGGCTACTAGGAAAAACCAGTGTTCCATAAGAATAACTCTGCTCAATAATAAATTTGTGCATGAGATCATATTCTTAACCTGAAAATAAATAGCTAAATAGTTAAAAAAAAAGGTCCAAAAAAGAAGCAAGCAGTTTATAAGGAGGAAAGGAAAACCATGCTTCAGCAACTAATGAACTAATGATGCCTTATGAGCTACTTGATACCACTGTAAGAAGAAAGTTGGAACAAATAATTGTCCTTCTAAGTCGCCTCTACAAATATCCTTAATAAAAATGAAGTAGTTGGCATGGCACTGGTGTCACCTTACAGTGTCTCTGGTGGTGGGGTTGTGACAAGAGACCTGGTAGTGAAAATTACAGGAATTGTTCAGGATTAGGTGAAGTCATTTGATGCAGGGCCATAAAGGCTCTTGTACACTTTTCTTGGGAATGCATGAGTGCTGTAGGTAAAAAGTATTTCAAAACTTTCATATGGTATCTGTGTGCACTAAAAATACCATCTGGAGATGGCTGCCAAAGAAGTCAGTGTGAGGTGCTATTTGAAGGGTGTGAGTAAAAAGTAATGTTACCATAAATTCCGACCAAGTAGGTGAGGTAGCCTGGGGGTATATCCTGTGCACATCCTGTTCCTCCTTCCATACTCTGCATCCAGCCTTTCCCTTGCGTGGTGTCCCCACCTCCTCTGCTATGAGGGACAGCATCATGGTAGCTTTAGCGAGGCCAGGGAAGACAATGGGAAGTAAAACCCTAAAAGGAATGCTTCATCACTCTCTTCTTGCCTGTCCTCAAATAATCCCAGAGCAATTTTTTTTACATCAGTAAAAACAAGGAAGGATGTTGGCTCTGAACTGTTCAAGTGCTACTTAATTCAAGCACGGCTTGGCCAGCAGCATCTGCTCCATGGCCTGCCTTGGCCATGTGTGGACACCCAGGGAGCAGGAGCTGAGCCCCGGGAGCCAGGCTCTGGCAGGCTGCAGCTGCCCCGGGATCCCATCCCCTGGCACAGCCCCGCACGCACGGCTGCTCTGTGCTCCCAGATATGATGGATGACACGGTGCTCCCTGCAGGCCCACACAGCTGGGCTGAGTGACTAACCCTGGCTGTGCACCCACACACTGATGTCAGGAGAGCAGCCAGTAGCTCACTGTGACTCCCCTTGTCTCTGTGTGCACGTCAGCCACAACAGTGGCAAACCCAACAATGGGCAAGGAAGCAATAAAAGGAAAACCCAACTTCAGACGAGGAGCAACTGATGTAAAATGGGATGTGTAACTCCCATTTCCAGTGAAAGGAATCATCGATATTAGCTCGTCGTTTTCAAACATATGAATCATTAGATGACAAAGCCCATAAATTGATTCATAAACAGCTGTCATCTTAATATGAAAACTCAGATTAATCTGTCTGAAAAATTGCAATTCAATTGTGAATGGAAATAACAGCTAAACTCTGGCATTTACCTTGGCCAGGGTGAATGTTACAAAATAAACTTCAGAGCACACCTCTGAGTTCTATCCATCCTTGCATCTATAATGTGCGTATGCAAACTGCAGTAAAAATGCTGTCTGGCCACCTGGGTTTCAGTTAATTCATTAATATCATTATTTGCAATGACTTTGACTTGCTGGTCTTTGAGGGGAAGGCTTCTATCATTGTTTGCTTGCTGAGTTTTTTGTTGTTGTTCCAAGGTACTTGTTGGCTGTGTTGCAATGACTCAAGGCGTGCGATTAGTCAGAATGAAAGCCCTCAATACTTATGGCGATGAAGTCTGGCACATATATTTTTGTTATTCTTCCCTGCAGTGAAGCACTCCTAGACAATGCATGGGTTTGGATTAGTTGCACTTGCTGAGGTGATCGATGCCATGGTACCTGCTTTGAAGAAGACTGAAGAGTTTTGTAACTCGAGTTTTGTGGTAGGCAGGTGACGGGCAGTCTGATGGGACTCAGGGAGACTGCCACCCTGCCAGGGAAATGGGGAGCTGGGAATTACCATGAGATGGGCAAGTCCTAGGGAAAAGGAAAATGAAGGAGCCTATGGAAAAAATAAGCTGTGGGGTTATGAGGATTGGCTGAGGAAGAAGGACTTGGGCTTTGAACTTCAAGAAAGGAAGAACGGATTAAGAAGCATTGGGGAAAGGAAACACAGCTTTGGAGCACATGGCTGGGAGCCATAGTGAGATACAAAGGAAAAAAGTAGTCCAGAGAACAGAGCTTGGCATGAGGAGCTGGGGAAAGATTTAGAAACAGGCCAGGAACCTGTGCTTGACAGCAGAGAAAGGGAAGGGAAAAGAACAGGGTGGGGACAAAGGATGAGGAGACGAGACAGGCTGGGAGTGGAGGGTGGGGCAACCAAGAGAAAGGAAGATGAGTCTGTGCCTATTTCAGTGTCCTCCTGGTTTTCACTCCTGGGTCTGGCATTACACAGCCTTTCCCTTCATCTGCTGTCAGAAGACACTGTCATCCCCTGATAACATGCACACATGGACTCCCACACAGGAGACAACCTGCCACAAGGGACAGCCTTTCCCTGTTTGGGACACAGAGTCACTGTGGCCTGTGGCAAGGCCAGTGGGCCCGGCTTCATCTCCAGTGTCAGCTGACAGCCCCCACAGGGGATGGGTAGGGAATCCGTGAGTTTTAGATCAACAACATGAACAGCCCACAAAGGTTTCAGAGCAAACATGTTGTCAGACTTGTAACGACACCCATAACTCTTGCTTTTCACTCTTAAGTCGTTGTTGCTCGGGGTTTGTACCTTCAGCACTCTTTTTAAGGTACAGCTGGTTTTTACCTAGAAAAGTCTTCCCAAATGCCATGTGAAGTATGTCATGGCTGGAATTCATGGCAGTATGAGTTCAGCAGTTGAACAAGGCAGAGGTCAGTAGCTGGCCACATTAATGTCAGAGTGAGCTTCCTCTTCAGCATTTACTGGGGGCTCTTGGAGCAGGTAATGCAGCTTTCACAGAGAAAATCAATCAAGACTGCACTTGATAAAAGTAATGAGGGTGTAACAATGTGGCTTATGCAGGCATTCATTCTCTTTTTTTTCCCGAGGAGGAAAAGGGTATAAATTAAATAGTGAATCTCATGTAATGAGTATTGCTTTTGCATATAAGGAGACAAAACACTGAGCAATTTAACCTCCCAGATGCTTGGAAGTTAATGATTGCAGGTCAGCTTTGAGATAATAGCCTGGGCAGTGTTGGGAAAGTCATTTTCTGGCAGATAACAGAATCCATTTTGGCAGGTGGACAGCGGATTACAGTTCTTTAACCACCACGAAGAGCTGTGCTAAGCTCTGGTCTCTCCAAGAAACAAACAAGATTTCACAAGAGCCAGCTGGCTTCAGTTGCACTTACAGTACTTGTAACTTCAGATATCGTGGGAGATGCAGTCATGGTGAACTTAAAGACATACAGGGATGATTTCCCAGCTGAGAAAGGGGGGCATTGCAGAACGTGTTTGTCCCAAGCTGGTCACTGCATGGATGGATGCACTGGGGTGTGGTGGAGCAATAACTGCATCCACCCCAGCACTGAACGCTGCCTCAGGCTCATTTGGGAGAGTTTTCCCTCCCTAGAACTAAAAGCTAACGCAGCACAAGGGACCTCATCATTTATTTGCACTTCCAAAGGCATTCCAGGGCTTCTCTCTCATTTCTCAAATGCTCCTGTGCCGATACCCCGAACAGGGAACTGTCTTTGCAAGGGCTTAATATGTTCACTGTGCCACTGGAACTCTGTTGCTTGGTCTATGACCTGCTGCTGCAGGGTGTTACGCTCTGGGGAACCCTTCAGTGGGGCCTAGGTTTGGGGATCCATGGAAACAGTCCTGAAACAAAGAGAAAACAAATGGGAGAGTTGTGACATTGCTTCTGGAATACTATCAGCACAGATTGTTACCAAGAGAGAGGGGCTTGGGGTTGTTTCTTTATTCTTGCTGTTTTCTACCTGCCAGCTAATACATCCTACAGAAATGACGCAGAGCAAGATTTTGGTTGTGCAAGTGGTAGAAATTAAACTCATGATGTAGTAAAATAATTGTTTTTCTTTGTAATGTCCCACTGATCTCATCTCTCCTTGCCCTTCAGTGTGACATGATGAAAGCTGCATGATGTGGTAACTGCTGTTCCTTGGGAATAGTCTGTCTTTGCTGTATTCCTCCATGAGGTTACTTTGGCCTTGTACTATAACATACCAGTGAATGGAAGGAGAATTTTCCTCACTTCCACCTATATTTATATTTCCAGCTGCAGTCCTGGGAATAATGTAACATTCTCCAGAATTAGCCCGTGTGGAAGTTATGAATTCTGTGACCTGTATAGGAATCTAATTTAAAAGAGGATAAAGACAAATCTATAACAAAACTTTCACTATGTCATGATCACTTGCTAGGAGAGAGACAGTGAAAGAGACACTTTTGACTTGCGAGGGCTTTGTAGTTGATGTGGAAATATTTAGAGATAAAATTATTGCAGGCAGGCTTGTTGCAAGCAGCCCTGCTTGAGCAGGGGTTGGACCAGATGTGCTGTCCAACCTCAACTATTCTGTGTTTATGTGAAGATCTGCTTCCTAACAGTTTGTGTGTGCTCTGATCAAATGGGATAATGGGTCTCTGAAATGAAAATAACCATACAGGCAGGCACTGGCTGTATCTGCCCCACAAGCACTGATTTTCCCCCAAACACAGGGAAAAAGATCTTCCTCTAATCTCTGAATATGTGTCCAAGCACTTCCAGTGCAAAAGCAGTTGCTTTACCCTGTAGCAATACAACAAAATATGTCTTGAGTCCTCAGCAGGGGCCAAGGTACTTTCGGACACTTTTTGCCACTCTTCCAGTGACATGGGATCAGGAGAGTTAAGTACCTAAATCATGATCTTATAGTTATACTGCAATGCTGTGAGAAAGAGATGTGATTTTATTAAGGAATCTCTCAAGGAGTCTGGATTTCTTTGAAATCCAATATTAACTGAAATTGTTTGAGTTCCTGATGTTTGAGTGCAGAGTATTTTTAAAACTTCTTTTTATTTAATGTATATCATCAATCTTTCTACTGACATTGTTTATTTTCTTAGCCTGGAGTAATTTTGTTAATTTAGATGTATTACTCTATGTGGTGTGGATGCAGAGAGAGAGGGTGTGTATATGTGTTTGTATGTACATTAGAGAGAAGGAGAGGGATGATTTTGCTAATTCTGACTCTAACACCCATAAGTATTTGTACTTAGAATATTATTTCTCATTTCTCGTAAGCTGAGGTCACTAGTCCATCTCTTAGACCTGCAACAGCTGTCAGTACTTCTAGACAGTTCAGATCTTTTTCCAAGTACAATCATTCTGGACCACAGAAAAGTTGATTTACTTCCAATTTAGGCTTCACTAGATTGTTTGTTCTCTTATCTTCAGCCATGCTGGGCTGTTGTGTTTTCAACATTTGTAAAGACAACCCAAACCAAAGTTTTTGCCATCTGAGGCATTCTCAGATTAAGCATATATTGAGAAAATTTTATTTAGAAAGACATAAACAAATGTCCACTGGTGCTTTAGAGGAATAAAGTACTCCTTTGAACTGGAATGGAGACTGCAAGAGGTTTGTAATACAGTTTTTTTTCTATTGTTGATGTAATGTCTTTCTACTACTTGCACCAGAAAAAGAAAAAGAATGAGGAGGGAAGAAGTAAGCTTTTGTTTGAAAGAAATATTGATGAAGGGTCTTAAAGCCTTCAAAAAGGTAAATGAAAAGCTGAACTTCTGTTGCAGGTGTTTTTAAAAGAGTGACCACGCAAGTAGACTTTCCCAGGCACTTAATATCCATATATACTTCAAGCACAGAAACTTTGCCTCATAAACTGCACCTACAAAAGCAGGTGGGCAAAAACTGAAGCTGCTTTTTATAGTAACTAATATTTAGAAGGAAAATTCAGTTATAGCCAGATTTGTGGCTGTTTGCTTCCATCATACAAGGCAGGTGCAGCATGTGCTTAAGCTCCTGAGCAAACATATAAATATTGATCCAGAATATAAATATCAGCTCTTGATGGTGAAAGAACTAAAAGTTCTGAGGAAAAAATTGCTACTGAATTTTGGAAGGAAATCTTCCTCCCAAATTTAAACTCAAGCAGTAAATGTACTTCAAGTTTTTGACATTTCCTGTGACAAGTGAGTGTGTGAGAATTTGTGGGAGACCTTTGGTGTCAATATGTGCTGGAGAAAGGAGATGGATGATTTTTTCCACTGCTAGCTGAGCACTAGACAACACAGGAACAGCTTCAGAAGGGACACAGCTTATCCATCTCTTTTTGGCTAATTGCTTCTTGGATGTGCACCAAAGAGAGGGATTGGGAAGCCAAGAGCCCCAGGGAGCAGAGAAGCTCTGTGGTGGAGTGGAGGCCTGGGCTGATGTTCCATTTCCAGCAGCTGGAAGCGCTCCCTGCCGCCACAATGACACAAACCACCCGCTGAGGTGTCCTCATGGTGGGATGATGGATGAGCCCAAGTGTTCCTGGGTTATCTTTGCTTTCCTGCTTTTCAAAAGTGAGGAGCTTTTTGTTTGTTTGATTTTAATTCTATAGTAAATCAGGTCTTCTGCAGATTAATTTAGGATGCTTTTCAAGCACTATTTTCATTATTCCTGTGTGAGCAAACTGGAGATGTCATCCTGGTAATCTGTCAAGGACACAGGGCTGAAACCACTTTAAAAGCAGCTTCTGTGAAAAGGGATTGACATTTCCTGGGCTCGTCATATGGCAGGATTTGTAGTAGTAACTGCTGGAAAGCCAGGAAAAAGTTGCCCCTTGGATTAAAAACCAAAAACTGATGGATGGACCTGATGGAGTTTTTTACTCTTAGTTTAAAATATCTCAAAAATTACTGTTGGATTTTTCAGGGTTTTCCTGTAACCACACTAACAATATAATTTAGGTTTGAATTGTGTTTACTTTGGAGTTTTTTCCCAGATGTTCTTACTGAGAGTCTCTAGAAGTTTAAGAGTTATATATTGAATAAATTAGATGATTGGATGTGCAGATGGGTGCCTTGTGTTTAGTATGGCCTCTGTGTGTGAGAGCAGCACTGAATAAAACAGCTTTTTCTCTGTAAGAGGTAAGGCATTCCTGTGAGGAGCAGGGAATTGGACTCAGATGATCCTTATGGGTCCTTTCCAGCTTGAGATGTTCTCTGATTCTGTTAAAAATTGTAGCTGGTTACAAAACAGTGTAGGACAAACAGAAAATGGCAGCAGAAAAATGGGACAAGCTGGAGAAAAGATCTCTAAGAGGTACTTTTGAAGTAGCAGAGAGGTAGGGTTTAAGGCACTGTAACATGGAGTGTCTTACACAGGCCAAGAGAAGGCTTGTGAAGGGGTTGGATAATTGATGGTCTGGGTGGAGGGGAAGCCATATGGCTGGAATTGTGTGGAAGGTCTGAGTTGAGGAAGGGTGGTGGAAGAGGCCACAAAAAAGGAAAACGCTACTGCCAGAATTGCCTTAGTCAATGTTTAAGAGTGGTATTAATGACCATATTAAGAGGCTGGACTGCAGAAGAAAGTAAAGAGGAAAAAAATAATAGCAGCCATGTTTTCCAGAGAAAGGAAAATACATTAAAAAATACAGAAAGTTGGCAGATCTTGAGGTGAGTGTAGGGAATAGGATTTTCATTTTAGCTCCATTATCTTTTAGTTGTAGGCCCCAAGTACACAATTCCCAGTGACAAGCTTCTAAAGACTTCTCAAGCCTTACAATTTTATTGGTGAACTGGATTTTACTGGTTTTCAAAGGGATCATTTGATAAGGAATTTAAGCTGGTTGCCATACCTACCCTGCCACCACTGGGTTCAGCCCCCTCATGCAGATCAGGGCTCCAAAGACTCTGAGAAATCCCAGGACCCTGTCCTGTAAAGCGTGGTGTCTACTCTGCAGCTCTGTGACAGGACGTCCAGCTGAGAGCTCTGTGGGCTGCTGTGTATGCAGGGAATGTAAAGCTCCAAGAATAGCTGAGTGGAACCATGGATGTTTAGTCTTTAGAAAAGTTTTTTTGGTTTTAAGCATTTTGAGATTGTTTTTTGTTTTTAAAGAACATTAATTAGAGTTTTAAACATTACATTTTCATCCCTTCCCTTCACCTACTTGAATTCAGCTTCATCTTCCCTTCATCTGCCTTCCAGGAAAGACACAAGGACTTGGGAAGGCTCCATAGTGCAAGGACACAAAATGTCCTGAATGTAGCTTCTGTTGCAGAGGAGGAGCAAGAGGAATCAAGGAGGGTCTTCACTGTTGGCTGTGACTGTCCAAAACTCTCAGGTACAGTGATAACGTGGGATTTCCATGAGAAATAACAGAGTGTTTGAAGTGGATGGGTGGCTGGGGAACCTAGGGAAGCGGGGGATGCTCGTGGAGCAAGAGGGCCGCAATTCCCATTTGGCAGCAGATGCCTGCCCTTGGGCTGTGCCTGTGGCACTGAGGGGGAGCAGCTGACACGGGGTGAACCTGTGGCTGGGCTGGGCCGTGCTCTGCCTGCTCCCTTCATCATGAGGGTGTGGGAAGCAGCATAATTGTCTCTGATTCTGGTAAAGAACTAAAATTTATGGCTTGCCAGAGGTCAGAGCTGGGAAGGGAAGTTAAGCGGCAACAAAATATCCTTGACGCACTTGCTAGCAAAGTGAATATTGCAAACTGCGTGAGCTGGACGCTGTGTCTGCCTTGGCGATGGTTTGTTCCTGTGGGTTGCTGCATATTGGCTCTGTGAAAAGCCCAGTGTTTGTAGTCCCACTTGGGCTGCTTGTGCTGCCTATGAAGCCAGAGAGCTTCCCAAGCTCCAGGCATGAGCAGCCAGCACGCTGTTAAACAGGAGATCGGGGGCACAAAGCACGTTTTGGGGAACAAACCTTTTCATCCTGTTTTGTTGTCAGCCTCAGCCACAATGTGCATTTGATGGGTCGCTACACTTTATAAACTCTGTGTACATTTGTTTTATAAGGGGGAAGCCTGTGCCAGAATTTTCACCTGTTGCCTTTTGCCATCAGTTTGCTCCTGTTGGATGGGAGGAGAACTGGTTTCTGGTGAATGCAATGGAACAAAACGGTTGCCACGGATTTATTTTAAGCACATGTTTCATCACATTGTGATTTAAACAATTTAGTACGGTGCAGAGGCCACACAACAACTTCTGGTTTAAAATAACTTTTTTTATAAGGCCAGAGGAAAAGATGTCCGACCCACGTCGGCTGCATCCCGTTTCCAGCGCTGCCGGCAGCGATGCTCAGCCGGACAGAGCCCGCGTTCCGGGCCGGGGTTCCTGGGCGCGGGTCCCCGCTGCCGCCCCTGCCCGCTCCCCCGAGATGGCGATGCCGGCGGTGCCGGCGCAGGGAGCGGCCCCGGCGCGGCGGGGGCGGTCGGGGGCGGGGCGCGGCGGGNGGCGGCCGGGGGCATCGCCACGCTGCCCGACGACGGCGGCAGCGGCGCCTTTCCGCCGGGGCACTTCAAGGACCCCAAGCGCCTGTACTGCAAGAACGGCGGCTTCTTCCTGCGCATCAACCCCGACGGGAAGGTGGACGGCGTCCGCGAGAAGAGCGACCCGCACAGTGAGTGTGTCCCGCTACCGCTGCGGGCGGACCGGGGTGGGCGGGCGGCTCCTCGCCCGGGCAGCGGGGCTGCGAGAGGGGCCGCGCCTCGGCCGTCCCGCCCTGCCGAAGTTTCGGCAGCGAGCCGTGCTTGGAAAGCGCCCGTCAGTGTGCCGAGCGTTCCTATGTGAATAACCGCGAGTACGCGCGCGGAGTTAATTCATACCCAGTGAATTCCTATCCACGTCCCGGAGCTGGCAGTCCCGCACCGGCACCCGCCGGATGTCCCGGGGCAAAGCCTCGCTGGCGGCTCCGCGCTCAACCTGCTGCGTACAGAGCTCGTCAGGTGCACAGAGGTTTGGTTACGGGCTTGAAGGCGTCTCGAGTTCGTTTGCGTGGCCCTTACAGGGGTCTAATGGCACTTGACGGCTCTCCACGGCGGCGGTCAATGCGTTGGATGCATCAAGGTAGAGAGGAGGTTGTTCTTTTTCCCAGTGCAGGTAGGTGCTCATGAGTAGGAGCACTTTTGGCACACAGGTACTCTTAGGAACAGAGGCGTAAATCTGGCCAAGGAAGCAGGGTTTATAACGAACTGCTGTCAGAACAGCTTTTTGGCTAAAAATGTTACATGTTGCATTGTTTGGGGTTTTTTTTTGGGGGGGGGGTATTTTTTTTTTTTTAACTTTATTAATGATGCTTTAGATACATATAAAATCTCTGGATTCCAGCAGCAGCGGGAGATTGTCCCTCCAATACCTGATCTTTTGAAGGGAGGGAGAGGCTCCTGGGCTGGGAAGACAGCCCATGGACTGAGTGATCACAGGCTTGCAGGGAGCATGTGGCAGGGTGCTGTTACCAACACAGGCTGCTTTTTGTCCCAAAAACAAAATGCCTTTCACAGAGCTCAGGATATTTTGGAAGTATTCAGCATGGAGGTTTTGTGGATGTAGTGGTGAGTTTTCGATGCACCTGTGAGGCATTTCCTTCAGCACAGGTACAGGGAGTTGCTGCGTAGCTGTCAGATCGTCCCAGCGTGATTCCTGGTTGGAGGGAATTTGTTACTGTGCAGGGTGTGCAGGGCCTGCCTGCAGGCACTTGGCATGAGAAGCAGGTGAAATGCCTTACTGATATTCTTCACCTGCTTTGCACCTGTGCTGAGTGATGGATGCAGGGACCGGGCTAAACTCAGGGACTAGGAGGAAAAAGAAGTGAGGAGGCAGACCAAAGATTCTTAGTATTACTTTCCACTTTGGACATTCGCCTTTTGCAGAGCAATTAGTTTTACCCAACAATTTCAAAGAAATCTTGTAACAGTTCATCATGTCTGATGAACTAATGAGATTTATTAATGAGATAATAAATCTCATTAGTTCATCGGACACGTCACCTCACACTAGCAGTAGCTACGAAAATGTGCTGGAAATCTGCAAAGGGAGGTATCTTTGAGTGGGGGATGTAGAGGGCTGAAGCTGAGACCAAGACATTGCTATGGCTGTTGGTTCTTGCCTCGTTCCCTATCTTTGCTTTTGAAAAGTGCAGGTATTGGTGTGGGTTGTGTGCTCACTTGGCTGGGCCAGGCTGCCCTGAGTGGAGGTGCCTTTTTCATCACAGAGCTCCCCCATAATAATTTCTTTCCCCCTGCTAATAGTAGTTTTTCATTCTTGTGTCCATCGAATATGTGTTTTCTCTTCCTGTGGAGCCTTATCAATACTGAAATTTTCAACTGACATCTTATGCTTTCCTAGTAGTGAATTCTCTCCTTTTCTCATTCTCGGACAGCTCTTGGCTTGTTGCTTTTTCTTCCCTTTTCTTTTTCTTTTTTTTTTTTTTTTTTTTTTTTTCCTGGAAGACCCTAGTTCTGAGAAGCAGAGAATAATCAGTGCTTGAAGCATCAGCAAGGCTCATTGCTGGGGCATTGCGTGGTTCACATCCTTAGCATCCTTGCTGTAAATGCGTCATTCCACACGACTCTGCTCAACTCTGACCTGGTGAGTGCTGCTCTGTGGAAGTCCCTGTGAAATCTCGTGGTATTCCTGGCATGGCAGAGGGCAATAAATCTTGGACAACGTGAGAGGACTTTAAAAAAGAAATTAGCAATGAAAATATACACCTCGAGTAATTCAGGGTGATTTTCTTAGTTAAGCAAAAGGTTTTGTAAGGTGGTTTTGAGAAAAGAAATACAATGTCTGCACAATTTGGTTTAGAAATAATTAAAGGCCAGTTAGAAGAGTTGCTTGTGGTTGCTGCTATTCTTAGGAATTAATTATACAAAATAACATTTCAGTAGCAGCACATCATTCTTCTTACTTTTAAAGGAAGTTCTTATTTTAGAAGGCAAGTTACCGTCTCCTTATGTTTCAGACCAAAGTTTTAATTGTATAAACCAAGCTCCATGATCCATGTCCATTTTAGCTCCCCTCCTTCTGCCTCCACTTGAAATACACATCTGCTTTATATCATGGCCTGGTTTTACACTCACCCCACTCACCTTCATTTATTCATAATCGTGTTGTTAATAAAATTAAGAATGGAAGTTGATGTCCCGCATGCTGGAGGATTGGGATCATATGATTCACACAGCCGAAACCCAGGACAGGGCGTCCTCCATGGCCGTTATTGCCACATCTGACGCGTGTGCTGCTGTGACTCCCGTGAAGTGCCCCTTTGGACACACTCTGGGGACTCTGTCCGGAGTGTTTTCCCTTGAAGAGGTACTTTCAGACAAACAAGAAACAGAAGGCACTTTCTGAGAGTTTTGTTGTCTAAAGCAAAACAAAAAACATGGCTGGTTTGTTGTTGTTGATCAGCAACTGTTTATTTATGCCCTGGAAAACGTACAAAGGACGCAGTGTGTTTGGAAAGACTTTTAGAAACTATCCAGAGGTGTTTCCCTCAAAGTGGCTACAGTGCCAGTGAGGGGAAAAAGCCTGGAGAATGGAAAGGGAACACTTATCCATGCATTTAGAACATGTGTAGTAGCACAGCTGGTTCCTTTCAGAGGTTCCCTAAATGAGGAATCGTTGGCATTTATGTATTTCCATAATTTTTTAAGCAGCTTTGTTTCATGATGAGCATAACGCAAGACAGTATCCAAGTCATCCCGAGCCATTCTTGTCCACTCTATAATGAGGTGACAAGGCTCCAGCCTCTCACTCGGAAAGGATTCAGCTGTGTGAGCTCAGTCAACCTACTGATGTATGAAATACCTTCTTCCTGCTCAGTACCTCTCTCCTCTTCCATAAATATATGAAGAAAATGTAAAATAGGGTAATACTGGTCCAGGAAAATTTCTTAAGAAGGTTCCTTCCATAAATAGTTGTTAATATTAGGATTTTGACTTGTCTCTCTCACACCATTTAAATGGTTACGCTCTAAATGTTCTGAAAAGACCCTGCTGAAGTATAGAATGACTTTTAGAGCAGCTCAGTGAAGACAATGGAAATGTGATCATTGAAAATGCAATGGGAGAAAACTCATGGCGATCCTCAAGTTGAGAAAATGTCAGGAAGTGTTTTCCTATGAACTGATCATGAGGACCTGGTGTTTAGTTTTTATACGTGCTAAGTTGTTTGGGACTTGGAATATCTCCCTTCCCATTCTGGTGTCCCACAGACGTGGCCAGAGCTGTTAACAGGGTAAGATCTGTTCCAAATTTTAGTACTACGTGAGAGGTGACTCGTTTAATAAAACCCTGCCCCTAAATGTTCAAATACAGTGCTTCTACCCAAGTCCGTCTGGAAACAGACTCTTTTTGCATTACTTTTGATCTGTTGCACAGACCTTAACTGCTTTGCCAAGTGCTTTGTGGCATAGCACAGAAATTCCTCCTGGATGTAGCTTCCTTTAGGGGATGAGGTAGCAGAAATCCCCTGTGTGAAAAAGTTGGGAATATGCTTCCTTTGCTTCTTCTGTCATAGAAATACCATCATGTTCCTACTCCGGGAGGGATACCTTCTCATCTCTCACTGTGTCTGCTACTCCTCCATCCCAGTTCCTAGTGATTCTTGCCCACCCTGGAGCTGTGTGATCCAGTAGCAGGTGCACTCCAAAGGTGGGCCAAGGCAACACGAGGTGTCTCCAGAGGGCATTGAACTGTCCTGTCACCCCCAGTTGTTTTCTGCCCAGTTTGGAAGTGGGGAAGGTTCCAAGGCCACCACCACCCACAGGTACACTAGAGGGCAGGATTTAGCCCTTAAATTGTCTCACTTAGGAAATCAGGAGCGCGTTTAGGTGCTTACATAGTTTGGTTTGCTGGAAAATGATAATCCAACTCCTGTTACCCACTGCACTCCCAGAGCGGTGGAAAAGACAAATATAGATAACGTTGTGAGATCAGGTGGCTGCTGCTGGTTTTCATTTGGTTCATAAATGCTTGAAATCTGTGCAGCTGATTCTAAGAAAAAGTTTATCTATAGTGGGGTCATATTTAAAAGCATTTTACAGAAAGTAAATTATGTTAGTAACTCAACCTGAATTTTAAATTATAGTCTTTTCAGTGACACTTTGTTTCTGCAAGCTTTCGCCAGCTCCCCTGGATTACAGATAAGGCAGGTAGTTCTAATAAACAATTATTTGATCATTATGGTTTTTAGCACTCTTGGGATTGTTGCCCTGGGATCACTGGCCTTCTGTTCCGGGATACTTCAGAGGTGATGGATTGTGCTGAACTGGTTCACAACCCTGGAATTAATGGTGCTTTTGACTGTCAGTTGACAGCGTGTTTAATGCAATTATCTAATAAAACCAAACCAGACCCAATGCAGCCCAGAGAATGCTCAAGTTACTGCTGCTGAGGAACGTACATAAATGTATGACATCTGTAAATTGAATATCTATACCAGGTGATATCTGAAATGTTTATAGCATGATTTTTGAAGCCTTAAAGTTGGTAATGAGATACTGTTTCAATCCTGATGCAGAATTAATAGCCTTTGCTTTTGTTAGCACCTGTTTAAGACTATATGTTTCAAAATAAAGCAGCTCTCTCACCCTTCATTGTTTTCAGTAGTGTTTGGTGACAATATGCAGGTCAACTGTTTTGTCTGTCTGCCTCTTCTGCTGCCTCCAGACTTGTCAATAAAAATACAAACAGGGTGACTCTCTGGAGTGCTGGTGGCATTTTAGAGTTATTATCTTACATAGTTTTTTGTTTGTTCAGGGTAGGGCCAGTTTTTGACTGGAGCTCGATAGGATCGGCCGAGAATACAAATGAGATGATGTCTGCACAGCTGGGTGGAGGTCGTCCTGCAGGAGCTGTCATGTTGCACTGCTGCTGGAGTGACCCTGGGTGAGCCTGTCACTCATCTTTGACTTTCAGAGCTTGAAACCACATGGACTGAGTGATTCAAAGGAGATGGAGACTGAGGGTCCTGGGAAAGGGCAGAGTAGGGCCCAGACTCCATGGCCATGTGCAGTGCCAGTGTGGTGAAATTCTGCTCTTGTGCTGCAGAGCTCGGTGATTTGTTACCTTCTGACAGGATTTCAGCAGATCTCATAAAACCACAATCATTAGAATTCCTGGAATATGCAAGTCACAAAATCCTGGTGGCCGTGGCTGTGGAATCCCGCATGGTGGTGTTTTGTAAGAGCAAGAAGGGATGTCAGCTGTGATACAGCTTGAAAATATTTGTAGTCTGTTTCTTGGTTCTTTCCTTTCTGCACTCAGGCTGGCCCACAATGCCTGATGCAAACCTACCCCATATCCCCAGACACTCTGTGCCGTTCTGTGGGGGGTGTAGCTTTGGAGTTATTTTTGGTGTTAAAGGATGTCCTTAACACACTCAAGTGTGCAGTTACCACAGCATCTCGATCTGTGCTTGGCGGAAGGTCTGTAGCACCTCTGGGGACTGGGATCAATTTTTTGGTGTCTTTTCTTGGCATTTCTGGGTACTGGGGAAAAAATCTGGAAGTCTTTATTTTTGACCACACGTCCATCACTGAGACGCCAAAAAAAGTGCCAGAGCTGGTGTGAGCGGGGTGGTGGGAGTGCTAGGCTGGGAGTGTGGAATGGAGGGACACAGATTGCAGCTGATGGCAGCTGATTGTCAATGCCTGTCCTGTGATGCCATGTCCTGAACCATCTCGGCTGTTAAAATGCAGGACAGGATACAGTGTCTTCCCAGATGGATCTCTTGAAGAACATGAACAGAGTCTAGGCAGTTGTCATCTATGTTACATTTAAGGTTAGAATAGTAATTTTGGGATTGTATTACAAAGAATGTTCAGACGGTCCCACAACTCTGGGAAGACCAAGGGAGAGACCGACATTCCTGGGTGTAGGGAACCACACCTGTGGAGTGGTTGTGTGCAGCTACTCTGTGGGACCTGCTGGTACCTGCGGGAACAGAGGTGGATACAAAACCAGGAGCATGTGTTAGTGTGGAGAAGCAGCCACCAAGGGTCATGTAGGGGCTGTCACCTCTGTGTAGAAGTCACTTAGGGAATCCTGCTGCACAGACTTGTTGGGCTGAGCAGTTACTGGGAAATACTGTGTGGATTCTGTTCTTGGGTTTCTCCACCTGTAATGGAGCAGTTGGGATAAACAACTGAATGTGCTCCTGGCCATTTGTTAGAGTATGCAAATAGGAAGGATTCATTTTGTAGTTTTAGAGATGTTTACAGACTCACTATGGCTGTTTTGCTGGCAGCAGTATTGTTCATTCAGGAAAATGGAGCAAAAAAATACTAAATGCTCATGTCCTTAGAAATGCAGGAATTCTTCAAAGCTGAAGAGGTGGACAGAACTGTCTCATGTTACCACGTGTTATTTATTTCAGTCCCAACCTTCTGCTTGCTTTACAGCTTCAAGCAGTAGCCTCTTCCAGAGCACTTACCTGTGCTGGAGCAAGTAGCAGTAGTAGTAAGGTGTTTTCCAGTGATCGGGCTCTAGTCCCATAGATCAGTGTTGTCAGTGTGATATTTTATGAGGAGAAAACGCTGTTAGGAGTGGGGTGCTTGGCTGCTGCTTTGATGTGGCATAAAGAGAGACAGTGTGGTGGCCAGTGCTTGTAGCTGGCGTGCTGCAGGAGCACCCTCTTGCAGGAGATGTCGGGAGCAGTGTGGACATTGAAACCATCACACAGATCTAAACCAGGATATGGGCACTAGCAATGGTCAGGCTGAAGCAGCAGGGAGTTCTTCCAAGTAGGTTCTGCCAAGCTGCAGATTCCAAGGTCCCTCTTTTGTTGTCAAGAAAGTGCTCGTCCCTTCTTAGTATGGTTCAAATGTACGCAAAATAAAAGTGAGGAGTGTTACCCTGTGTGTTTTATTTTGCACTGTGTGTTTTATTTTCAGTTAAGGAATTTGGTTTCTTGCAAAGAAAACTTTTTACTCAAGCAAGGCTGCATTCAGAAGCAAATTAGAGCCTTTTTGAGAAGACTGGGATTCATTACTGCGCCGGGTCAGCAGTGATCGACAACTCTTGTCCTTCACTGCAGCTCCTGCTGTTCCCCTGTGGATGCTTTATTTAAAGGTCAGCATAGGGTGGTTACACAGCTTGATGGAAGGGGATGAAACAGGAGGATGAAGTAAGATCTGAGCTTATTGTGGCATTTGCACTCTCTGTGCAATAAAGGAACTGGGCTGGCACCAGTGCTGTACTGTGTGTGCATGTCTATGGCTTTTAATTTTTTTTTTTTACCTTTTGCAAAAATATTTACTAAAGTCTCAATGGTTGGTTCAGTTTCATTGGTACTGGAGATAGGGGCAGTACAAACCCAGCACTGTTGCTGTCTCAACCTTTTGGCCAGGTTAAGAGCAATCAGCTCTAAAAGGCAGCTCAATTCATAGGAGCTCCTCTGTATGGGGTTGTTGCTTCTTCTTCCCCCTGTCTGCTGTGCCATCTCTCTGGACCCTGGTGCCTGACAGAGTTCCTCTTTCACCGCTGTGCTCCAGACTCTCTGAAATCCAATATACCGATTCTTCTTGGCATTCCTAAAATCTAGATTTTCCTTTCCAACTGTGACACTGAGGCTGATTGAGCCTATGGGTCGGCAATGTCTCACCAATGCTCTCGCAGCCTTTGCCTTTCATCTCATGTGTTACTGCTCCAACATCAGTCACAGCCCTGAAATACTGTGTACTACTGAGGAGTTGTGTGAGTTGTACCTGGAGGAGGAACACAACAAAATACCTTCTAAAAATGACACATTTTACCTTCTCTGTTTTCTGAAATGCTGTTCCCAAGTTTGCCTTGGGTTGTCCCTTGTTTTTATGTGTTTGTTTTGCTGCAAGTGAAAAACAGGTCATAGTTACAAGGAGATGAATGAATGCACAGTAAACATACAGCTGATTTTCTGCGACTTCTGTATGTGTCTTCTGACACAGCTGTGTTGGCTGAACAGTTGCACCAGCTTTGTTCTGAAGTTTGTTCAGAAGTGGTTATTCTGCGATTTACTTCAGTCAATACTAAAAAAAGCGAAAGCAGATGAAAGCAATGTGAGAGATACCTTACCCTTGCTAAGGAAAGCCCTTTGGGAGCAGTCCTAAAAGAACTACATGTGAACAGGCATGCATTATTCTTTTGATAAGGAAACTCTGAAACACTTTTCTAAATCAAGAATGTGGGATGAAAATAATGGTAATTTGGAGACTAAGCTTTATTACCTGTACCCAGTAACGAATGAAGTTCTTCTCTGGTAAAGTTAGGATTTTTTTCTGTTTGCTTTTGCCCTCTTGACTTCCAAAGATGCATCAGTTCATCTGCAATGCCAAAGAGTCAGCAAACAGTGTGGCAGAAAGCATTTAGAAGGGTTTTACATGATGGTGACTTGGAGTTTCTGGCGTACGATATGATATCCTTTCATAATGTGAAGCAATTGTTGTTTACTTTACTCGGCAGCACAAAGTGCCCAAGTTGTGCTTTGAAGGCAGAATCCACAAACTTTGGATTTGCTTTTGCATGACATTTTTACTTTTAAAGGGCTTGATTAGGTTCGATCAACCAGATTATGCAAGCTGTGAGAAGTGGCGAAGTGTGGCTGTGTGTGTTTTACACGTGGGCACACAGGCAAGGAGCAGTGTCACACTGGTGCCAGAAGTGTTGGAATGCCACACAATTCTGAAATTATTGTTCTGCAGGATGACTTTACTGTCTTGTATATGGAATTCATACAGAGCACCAGAGAATGCTGTGTACTTGGTAATCAGTGTTTCATAGGGAGGATTCCCAGTGCCACAGGTGCATGTTAGGTAGAGCTGGGTATTTGTAGGAATTGAGGTCAAGATATAAATCAGAATAGGTGAAGAACCTGAATAGGAAAATAATTTCCATTGTATTCAGTATCTGTACTACTTAAAAAAGTGAAAACTTTTAAAATCTGGGAATGCCCATATTAATGTTGTTGATTAGGATAGTGGGTAGAGGCTAAAACTGTTACACAAGTTACTGTTCTGCTTTAAGCCTTTTACTCTTAAGTGTAACCGGAACTTCCTGAAGTGTTTGTGTTTCAGGAGTGCATATTTTTGTTGTAGATGTTTACATTTTGGAGACCTTGGGTCTGTCTGCGAGTGGTTTTATGCCTCTGGCTGGCAAAAAGGAAAAGGATACACTTAGAATGTTGTCATGCAAAAGCAAAGAAATGTGCCTTTGTATGGGAGCATGACTCACTGTTTCTCGCCATGACACTCCATTGGCTTAATTGTTTTTGTTGCAATTCTGATGGTTTGGTTTATTAGCAGCCCACCGCTCCTGCTAATGTTTGCCAGTTGTTTCTCCTCTCCTCACCTCAGATGTGTTCCAGGTTTTAGGCAGTGTGTGCATCAGTGACTCTGGCAGTGGCTCAGTTTTACCTTGAGCATATGAAAGCGAGCAAGGAGTTCTCTTGTTGACGGTCTGAGGACTTGGGAATGCCTCGTATGTCAGCGCTTATCAAATAGCAGAAGATGTTAAATTGCTAATTGTGCCTTTGAGAAAGAGATACCAGAAACTGTCAGAGACTGTTGTGGGGCAGAGGGACACAAAGATATTTGTAATTCCTAGAGAAAATTACAGTAGGCATCACCAGGCTGGGGTTTGGATCTGATCCAGCAGGCAGGAAATGGCAGAAGGGGTGTTAATGTATGTGTGTAAATGCATGTGTAGCTTTGAAGCAGCCCCTGGGTTTGGGAGGGTTTGTCATGTTAGGTGTGGAGCAAGCACGTCCGACTCCTTGTGTTTTGCTTGGACACCTGGCTGGGAATAGATGTTGCCCCTGAGGATGGAAGAATGGCTAACTTAAGCCACAGTGGATGGCGGAGTGGGAATTTGGCTGTAGGGTGTTGCATTTAGTAAAATGTTGTTGAGTCTTACTTTTTTTTTTTCCCCTCTTTTTTTTGTGAACTTCCTTGCATTTCTGATGCTTACTCCCTCTGGAGCTGACCCACCTCTGCAGTGAGACTGCGGAACAGCGGCTTTGTGCATTCCGGTGGGCACGGAGATGCGGGAGGACGGGCAATGGGAGCTGGCGCAGCAGCTTCACCTCACTGTCACTCACGGGCCTCATGGAAGGGTTTTCCTTACAGGGCCTCTGCAAATATGTTGGAGATGGGCCCTGAGCCTTTGGCTGGGTCTGAGCTTTTCCACAGCAGACGGTAGTAACACTAGTCATTGATCCAGAGACGTGCAGCCTGGGATTTTTGCGGGGGTACAGAAACTCTCCCTTCTTGTAAACTGAGCGAGGATGTGTTTTGCTTTTTGTTCCCATAAAGCAGCTGTATGTTAGTGAAAACAGGGGCTGAAATAGTATCCAATTTGTCCTCTCTTCCCCGGCAGTGAGCTGCTCCCTTAGCTGCAGCGTGGCAGGCAGGGTTCTCACTGTGAAGGGATGGAGGCTGTTGAGCAGGAGGCTGGACTAGAGAGAGCCCTTCTGACCCGAGTTTTGTGTGATCCTGACACTGGGGCTGGTAGCTTTAGTCTGCACTGGTCTGTGTGTAGCGTGTTTGCCATAAGGGTTACAGTGAAAATGCAGCTGAGGCTGTCATCAAACCTTTATTTGCTGTGTAAATGCATCCAAAGCCAGAAGTTCATAGTTGGTTTTTACTTCAGGATTTCTCTGATATAGTGGTTAGAGTTCCCACTTCCTTGCGGAGGAGTAGGAAAATGGGGGTTTTATTATTCCCTTTGGCTAATACATGCTCAAATTCCACCTTCCTAGGATGTGTCAGTTTGCCTTGTGCTCCAGTACAGCACCCTCCTGTACTGCCCTACCCTGCCCTGTCTTTACTGCTCTTTGCTCCTTTTGTTTGCCTTTTATTTTATCCCTAATGTGTTTCTGTCCCTTTCTCTCCTCCCCGTGACCTTTATTTTCCCTTTTCCTTACTGATCCTGTGGCATTCTCCTGCCCCAGCATATCTTAGCCAGTGCAGCTGCTGTGAGTGAAATACCAGCATGTGGCTTTGCTCACAGGGATTGCCCCGGGCGAAGGGACAGATTCCCACTGGGAGTCAAAAGGTAATACTAGCTCAGCAGCGAGCAACTTCCAGAATGTGTAGCTCTGTTTTTCTGAAGTATTAAGTTGGTAGATTTTGCCCACATCTTTGAAATGAACTGATTTTGAAGGAGATTTTTGGCCGAACCCTTTATGATGAAGAGCAATGAAACCATTTGGGACCGTTTAAGTTTTGCAGTTCCTGGGTCTGGGCCACTCTAAAGCTTTCATTTATTAGAACTGTAAAAGGACCTGAGAGTTTGCATTGTATGTGTGATTTTCCAGTTCTAGTGCTCAAGGCAATAAAAGTACTTTTGAAAAATGTTCATGTTTTCTCTATTCTCTGCATTTGCTAACAGCTTTCCTGTCTGGATACTTGTCCATAAAATTATTTTCTCCACTGACTGTGCAAAACTGCCTTGGAAATAATTTTTTTTGAGGTCATTTTTAAGCAAACGAGGAAGATCCATTTTTTAACAGAAATCTGAAACCTTCCCAACCACAATGCTATTAAATACCACTTTTCAACTTCCATATTCTTAGAAAAGTCTCTCCAAGTTTGGAAATAAACACCCATTTGTAACTCTCTTAAATGCACTGTTTAGTTTAACCTGCGGCTTGTACATCTGTCCTGGCCACAAACCCTGTGAAAGAACATCTCAGTGCCTGCTGCAGTGTGGTCCAGCTTCCTTTAGTGCCGCAGATTGTACCGGCTTCAGTGGAAATTCGGGTTGGACTGTATAGCTTGTGGTGTTTTTCAGCCAGAATGTCAGGGAATACGAATCTCACACAGAACCTCTGTGTATTGTTGGGAAAAACCATTCCCTCTCGCTCCATTTTTATATGACTGGAAGGCACTGTAGGTTCACTCGAGCTACATCACTTAGTTTCTCTGCTGATGTGACAGCGCATATGTACATCCTGCAATTCATTCCTTCTTACTCAGCAGAATGATGCTATTAACCTTACTATGATAGAAAAGAAAGTCTTTAATAGGAGCTGTAAATTTCCTGGGTCCTTAGAGTTGGTTGTGTTGTTTTATTTAATAACTTAGTGATGTCTTAATCCCAGTCCTGGGGATGTTTGCTCAGCAGGCGAGCTCTGTTCTCACAACACCTGCAGGCACTGAGCAGAGCCTTGTGCTTGGCATTCCTCATGGATTGCAGGGCATGAATGGGAACAGGGAGATAACTCACTGCTATGCTAGAGGGGCCCTCAAAGGAGTGCCAGAATATCTGGGAAAATGGGCCTTTTTACCCTTGGTTAATGAGCTCTTTCACAACAATCTGCTACATTTTGGGGGCTACAAATGTCTTAATTATTTGATGGATGGGGTTTTGAGGTTCAATTATGCTGAAAACAAGTATTGGGAGTAGGCGTGAAATGATGAATGGAGTCTGTGCTGTTGCTGTTGGTGACCAAAGGCTGCAAAAGATGCAGATCATAGGTGCCAAGTGATACATTTCTCTTACAATCAATTTAGTTGCAGTGAACTAAACTAAAATTGCTGCTTCTGGTGATGATCGTGTGGTCAAAATGTGTTTGATCAGTAAGGCTGTGTTGTATCTTGGCATCTCCAGTTCAGTGTAACCCTGTGGCAAATACTCACTGCATTAATAAAGCTGTAAAATAACACTGAAACCTGAAAAACTCACTGTACTGTTCTGGCTCTGTTCACGTGTTTTTGGAGCTGGAGAGGAAAATCCAGTGAAGCTGATTTTCCTTTTGGGGCTTTCAGTATTGCAGCTCTTTTCAAACTCTGCAGAAGTATCTTGGGGCTTTTTTTTTCTTTTCACAAGCTTCTCCAAACTATACAAATTTTTACAGGACTTACAAACCTTTACCAGAAGTTTATTTTTACAGAATTTGAACTTCTGGCCCGGAGTGATGCTGTAGGATTTCGTTTGTGTTTTTGTCCAGAGAAAGTCACGAAGCATAATAAGTCGGTATTGCAGTAATAAATATTAATTTTTAGCTGTTCCACAGCTGTTTCTTGTTAAGTGTGTGGTGAAAGCTGTGTGCTTGGGCACATCTCAAAAGTCCATTTCCCACAGTCCCTGCCCAGAGCACTTTTCCACGTTCTTGCTTCCCCAGAGGCTAAGGAGTTACACCAAAGTGTTTGGAGCTGTTCACAGGTCTGATTTTGGCCTCATAACTTGTGAGTGCTCTATTTTAGATACTTGATTCTGAGATGAAATTACGCCTGACTTCTTACTTTTACTCTGAAAAAGGGTTTGCAGATACTATCCCAACAGTTTCATGTTCCCTGTATTCCTGGTGTTGGGAGTTTTGGTTGGTTTCTTCAGTGGTGTCTTTTTTCCCTTCAACAAAAAGCCAAATAAGCAACAAGCTCTTTCTGAATCTCAAGAGATGCTCCTTCTCCAAAATTTACAGTCACTTCAGGCATTTATTCTGATGGCTGAAAAGCTCAAGCTATTTAAAACAGCATCTCCAAACGGAGTAAAGTGCTGAAGCAAAGCATGTGGGTGAAGGAAGCTNCTTTCTGAATCTCAAGAGATGCTCCTTCTCCAAAATTTACAGTCACTTCAGGCATTTATTCTGATGGCTGAAAAGCTCAAGCTATTTAAAACAGCATCTCCAAACGGAGTAAAGTGCTGAAGCGCAAAGCATGTGGGTGAAGGAAGCTCTTCTCTGAAATGAATACAACAGGCAAAGGCAGGCAAAAGGGGGTTTGACTTATGGCTACAGAAATCAGTTAGGGCTTTGTGTTAATAACTCACAGGTAGTAGCTAAAAGCTGTGTGATAGGACCTTACAGGTTTTCATTTCTATGAAATCTTTAATTTCTTTTAATTGATGCAAAACATGTTCCTGCTTTGTATAACACTGTTTCTTGTGCCTTTGTTGCCTTCACCTACTGCTGCAGTTCTGTTTGTTTGTTTCATCCACTTGTTGGATGGATGAGGTAAACTAATGGGTATTTTTCTGTTGGGAACTGCCAGAACCCTTAGGGAGTGATATGGACTTGAATAGTCTCAGTTAGTCTGGCTGACAGACTGTCTGTACAGAGCTGTGTGCATTCAGTGTCCAATGCTGTTCTGCAAACATT